>PVIW01007679.1:0-20140 GCA_004026585.1 Noctilio leporinus
CCCAGTCAAATGCGCCCCTCTGGGCAGAGCCGCCCCTGCCCAGAGCCGACCTCGGCCCGCCGGCCGGTCGGTCGGGAACGCCTCACCTACTGTCCTGCTGGCCTCCTCTGCCTCTGGGCTCTGCTCCCCTGTGTCCAGATGCTGTCCGTTCCAATCCCTAGGGTCCTGAAGCCGTCTCACGCTCCTTATCCTGTCCTCTGGCTGCTTTGGTACTCGAGAACACCATCAGCACTGCTCTCTACTCTGTCGCCATCTTGGAGATCTCTGCTACTTTGCCAAATTAACTTATTAGGTTCGGTAATTTTTTTGTGGAGTCTATAGGGTTTTCTATGTGCACTATCATGTCATCTGCAAATAATGACAGTTTTACTTCCTCCTTTCCAATTTGAATGCCTTTAATTACTGTTTCTTGTCTGATTGATGTAGCTAGAACTTCCAATACTATGTTGAATAGAAGTGGAAAGCATGCACACTCTTGCCTTGTTCCTGATGTTAAGGGAAAGGCTTTCACTTTTTGCCCATTGAATATGCTGTTAGCTCCAGTTTTATCATATATGGCCTTTATTATATTGAGGTATGCTCCCTACATTGCCATCTTGCTGTTGTTTCTGATTTTGTTTATTTGGGTCCTCTCTCTTTTTTTCTTGATGAGTCTCGTTAAAGGCTTATCAATTTTGTTTATCCTTTCAAAGTATCAGTTCCTGGATTGATTGATCCTTAGAAATGTACTTTTAGTCTCTACATCATTTAATTCTGCTCTGATCTTGATAATTTGCTTCCTTCTACTTGCTCTGGGCTTTGTTTGTTGCTGATCCTCTAGTTCTTGTAACTTTATAGTTTGGATATTTGGTTGAGCTTCTTCTAACCTTTTTAGGTAGGCCTGTATTTCTATGAACTTCCTTCTAAGGACTGCCTCTGCTGTGTCCCATAGGCTTTGAGCTGTTGTGTATTCATTGTCATTTGCTTCCAGAAACTTTTTGATTTCTTCTTTGATCTCATTATTAACCCATTCATTACTTAGTAGCATGTTATTCAGCTCAATGAATTAAAATATTTTTGTTTGTTTTCCTTGAGTTTGGTTTCTAGTTTCAGGCTATTGTGATCTGAGAAGACGCTTGTATGATTTCAATTATCTTGAATTTGTGGAGGTTTGTCTTCTGTTCTACCATGTGATCTATCTTTAAGAATTTTCATGTGCATTTAAAAAGAATGTGTATTTTCCTTTTTTGAGGTGAAAAGTTCTGTATATATCAGTTAATTCCATTTCACCAAGCGTGTTTTGAATGCCAAAATATCCTAGGTGTTTTTTTTTGTTGTTGTTGGGGGGTATTTGCTTGGAAGACCTGTCCATTGTTGATAATAGGGTATTAAAATCCCCTACTATTAATGTGTTACTGTTGATATCCTTCTTGAAATCTTCCAAAATTTTTCTTATATATTTAGGTGTTCCTGTGTTGTGTGCATATATGTTTACCAGACTTATGTCTTCTTGATGGATTGTTCTCTTAAGTATTATGAAATGTCCTTCTTTGTCTCATTTGATGGCCTTCTTTGCAAAATCTATTTTGTCTGATATAAGTAGTGCTACCCCAGCCTTTTTTTTTTTTTTTTATGTTCATTTGCTTGAAATATATTTTCCTATCTCTTTACTTTCAGTCTGTGTCAATCTTTTGTTTTGAGGTGGGTCTCTTGTAGACAGCATATATGTGGGCCATGTTTTCTTATCCATTCAGCTACCCTATGTCTTTTGATTGGAGCATTTAATCCATTTATGTTTATTATTGACAGGTAATTCTTTATTGACATTTTTGCCCTTTGTTCTTGTGTTCCTCTCTGTCTCTCTCTGGTTCTTTATCTTTTTAAAGCAGTCCCTTTAGCATCTGTTGCAATGCTGGTTTGGTGTAGATGTATTCTTTTAGTCTTCTTTTGTCTGGGAAACTCCATATTTCACCTTCCATTTTGAATGAAAATGGAATACTCTACATTGCTGTGTAGAGTATTCTTGGTTGCAGGCCTTTGTTTTTCATTAGTAGGAGTATTTTTTGCCATTCCCTTTTGACTTGTTGTGTTTCTGTTGACAAAATATTTGATAAACTTATCAGAGCTCCCTTATATGTTACTAGCTGTTTCTCTCCTAATGCTTTTAGGATTCTCTTCTTGTGTTTGAAATTTGCCATTTTAATTATGATGTGTCTCGGGGTTGGCCTATTTGTGTTTGTCTTCATTGGAATGCTCTGTGTTTCCTAAACTTGAGTGACGTTTTTGCTCATCATGTTAGGGAAGTTTTCTGTCATGACATTTTTAAACAGGTTTTCTATCCCTTGCTTCTCTTCTCCTTCTGATATCCCTAAGATATGGATATTGTTGTGTTTCACGTCCTGCAGCTCTCTTAAACCCTCTTCATTATTTTTCAGTTTCTTCATTTTGTTTTGCTATCTGGGTATATTTTTCCATGTTGTCTTCCAATTCACTGATCTGGTCCTCAGCTTCCTCTAACCTGCTTTGATTTCCTTCTATTGTGTTCTTCGGTTCAGACATTGTATTCTTTATTTCCTCCTGGTTCTTACTGATGGTTTCTAAGTCCTTTTTAACACTGGTATAATTTTCAGTAAGTTTTTGTAGTCTCTATGGAGTTCTTTGTAGTTTTCTTTGAGCTTGTTGAGCTCATTGAGCTTTCTTATAACCATTGCTTTAAATTCCATGTCTGATGGTTTGCTTATTTCTATTTAACTTAGCAGTCTTTCTGGGGATTCCTCCTTTTTTATTTTTTTCAGTGATGGACCGTTTCTTTTTCTCCCCATTTTGGGTGTCTATTCTTGCTTTTGTTTCTCAGATTAATCTGCTATGACTCCCTAACTTCATGGAGTGTCTTTCTGTGGTAGGAGATTTATGGGATTCAGTGGTGCAGTCTCCTAGATTTCCTCAACTTGCTGTTCTTTGGATGTCCTTTATGTCATTAATTTGGGCTAACTGGTTGGATTTTGGATTTGCTTACATGTTGTTCCTTGGTGAGTTTTTCTCTCCAGCTGACTGATTGAGAGACACTCCTTCTACCATGTCTCATATACTGTTAATTGAGCTGTTTCTAAAATAGAACCAACAGTCCAGGCAAAATAACCACACCTTCCAAGATATCTTACATCCTTCATTACAATTTCCACTGTATATGAGCCTAGCTAAATACCCATACCCTCAAAGATAACCCCTACCCTTAATCACAGTCTCTGCTGCAAATGAGCCAGCCTTAATAAGGACGTAAGTATAATAAGACTATTATAAGAGGAAAAGCAACTGAGTTGACTGGAATATTAATATTTTTGTATTTTTATTATATATAAATAAATTTTAATGGAGCAAAGGAGTAGCATAGATAGTGTTAAGAATTGGCAAGGGAAAAAGTAAACTTTACATCTTATATAGAAATGGGTTGGGGGAAAGAATCAAAATGCAGTGTGAAAGTGTGAGTGTACTGTATTAAGCCTAGTCAGAAGTTGTATATGTTTTCAAGTATATATATTTGTACTTGTACACACACATATATATATACACCTATATATAGATATTGTGCAAGACAACGTATGTAAAAAACTATCATAAAAAGTTGAATTTTTAAAATAGTGAAAAATAAAACAATAAAAATAAAAAATATATATGAATCCAATCAGTGAATAAGTTTCACCACAGCGCTATCCACAATGTATGAGCTATAATTACTATAGGTGAGATGGGAGCACAAAGTGAAAAAGTGATAAAGAAAGATTAAGCAATGTTTGGAGGAAAGGGAAGTGATTTTGAGGTGGTATAGGTTGGAGAGTTACTAAGAGTGAGGCATTATGTCCAGTCTAGGACAGGGAATGACTCCATTTGGAAGTGAAAGGTAGAAAAGGGCTGGTGGAAGGTATAATTGAAGCAGAAGCAGGGGATGCTAAGCTTTGAGATTTGAAATATCAGAATATTGTGGATTTACAACTGAATTTGTAAAGATGCTGTACCTACCTCCTTATCTACCCTCAATGACCACTGATTGGTCAAGGTGGAGAGAAGACAAGTGTATTTTATGAGCATAAAAAAGAATGGGTGGTATCTAATAGCATAAAAATGGTTTTCAGAGGCTGGAGAGGGGAGGAATATGTAGATTCAGGAATGGAAATGAGTCATAGCAAGAGAGAAAGTAGACTTTAAAAGTAAGAAGAGGAACTTCAGTAGTTAAATGAATTGAGATAATGGAGGAGTAAAATATGGTATTTGAGATATACTATAATACAAATACTATTTGCTTAAAGTGTACTAATTGTGAGGACTAGAAATGGCTATTAGCAAGGATAATTCATGTAGATCTCAGTGTAACTCAGGTGCTTGAGGTTAGCAGAGATCCATTTCCTGAGTCTGCCTCTTTTCTTTGACCAGGTCTCTCTTGCAGTCTGCAGTCAGACCTAAGCATCTTGGATGGGCAGGGCTTAGCAATTTGCAGTCTGTTACAGTTAGGGCTGGTTCCAAATGCAATGCTCCTGCAGGTTCCAGCAGCTGTGATGGGTTTCTTCATTATTGGATCTTTGCGGGGCCCTACCTCGGGAGTCAGCCCAGCACTTCATGGGAGGGGGCCCCCCTTCCCACTCATTTATGAGCTGCCTGCTCTGCGAATGGTGGCAAGGCTCTCTGCTTTCACACTGCCAGCTCCTGTGTGCTCCTGCCTGGTGCCACCAGTGACAGATCTCTTGCATTCTGCTCTGGTTCTGGCAGCAGCATTCCAGCTCTCTCAGCTGCTACCTTTGTGGCTCTCATGCAGACACTCCTTTGCAGGAGCTCAACTCCTCAGTCCTCCCGAGTTTGTACTTAATCTCCACACTATATGCTGCTCAAATATCCAGCCAATGAGTGTCCTGAAGCTGTCTTTAGTCAGAGTCTGGGCAGAGCCAGCCCTGCAGCTCTGTTTAAATGTCCTCTGCCTGCTAGCCTGGCCAGCTCTGGAACTATCTCACCAACTTGCTTCCAGGTTTCTGAGTCTCTGGGCCATGCACCTCAGAATCCAATTGATTACTACTCTAATTCTCAAGGACTTTCACCTGTCCCATGTTCCTTACCCTATCCTTCAGCAGCTCTGGTGTTTGAGAAAGCCCTGAGCACTGCCCACTACTCTGCTGCCATCTTGACCTTCCTCTAACATCTTGATTTTTAAAATATGAAACTATGAATCACAGATATATTGGATGCTTTAACCTAAATAGTACAGGGTAAAATCAGAATGGGGGAGAGGCTTTGAACTTGAAGTTTCTGTCCTCTCTGCAAAACCAAAATTCATAAGTTTTAACATAATAAAACCCTCTGTGTGAAAGTACTTTGCTAAGAAATTATGAGTGTTATCAGGGGAAGTTGAGTTCTTGTGGTGTCACAAGGAAAATAATTTCTTGATACCTATATGGGAGGATGGGGCTCTATGGTAAACTTTACTGATGATGTAACATTAAGGGGGCTCCCCTTTTGACTTCTCAATGCCCCACCTCCATCTTTTTCACTATGGAAAAGGTCCAATTTTATCCTTCAAAAGAACAAAGCAGAAGCTAGTGTCCAGAGTTTCTGCTCCATATTACAGTCCAGTCAAGAATCCAGCTAGCTTAGTGTGTGTTTCCAGCTGCAGTCCATTGCTGTGCCACAGTATTTAGGCTTCCTCCTGGAGCCTGCATATGGAGTCCATGTGGCCAAGGCCACATAGCTATGGTAAGAGGATGTATGAGTGCATAGAGCAAGTGTGCGTTAGTGAGAGAGTGAGTGTTATAGCTTGGAAAAGACCAGAAGCTTTTTTTTTTAAAAAATCAACTTCCCAAGTTGTCATGGGCCTATCATCCTCCAGTTAGGCCTCTATGATCAACATCTCCCACTGGACCCAGCCCCCCAACAATCCAACCTGATAATGGGGCAAGGAGAAGGGAGGAGTATTAATCCCCTTGGTGAGCAATGCTGTAATCTCCTGGAGTGTAAAGCTGTAGCTTCCTAGTGAAGCAAGCAGTTTTATGCTCCTCCATTTATTAAGTACAGTGTCTAGTTCCCTTTGCTCCCCTTTCTCATCAAAGTGTTAGCTAAATAACAAAAGTACTAGTAATTAGAATACAAAACTACTTTTACAGACCAACAACTATTAACTTCAAATTCTTGGGCTTAGTTTCAGGCACTTTGCTGCTAAACAACAACAACAAAAGTTTCTGTTAGTTTTGGGTCTTGAAGAAAAAGACAATCCCCCAAAACACCAACTGAGAAATAACTGCTCTATAATGTATAAAGAAAGCAGATTTTAGATTTAAATTTGTGAGCCAATGTATTTGGAGGTTTACTCCCTTTGCTATATATTGCTACTCCAATTATAGTTAGTGGAACAGTTTTGGAGCTCATGTGCTTGCCTAAGTGAATAACTAAGACTGTCTAAAAATCCATGTAGCTTGTTGGGGTTAGCCCTATTTTAGGCAATAGATACATTTCTGAGAAATATGTAATGGAACTTTTACCAAATGAGTCATATTTAAGTGTAAAAACCCTCATGAGCTTTCTGGATTCACATAGGAGGGTTACTAGAACTATTGCATTGTTCCCCTTTACTCTTTTCCCCTCACACTTTAATCAGGTTGGCATCTTATTTTTGCAAATTGGATATGAAGTTCTTATTTAATGATTTATTAAGTTTGAATACCATCTAGTTATAGGGTCTGAAAGTTCTGGTACTTGAACTCTGTTGATAATAGTTACATATCTCAGCTAATAAAACAAGTACTTCTTGAAGTTTTGAGGTAATTATTTTCTTGAAACTGAGAGTATTAACAATTGTTGGCAACATACTGTGTAAATATATTAAAATGAGGATACTAAATAAGGTCTTACTTCTAAATGCTGGGTTTCTTAATTGTGCTTGTCTGTAGTTGTGATGTAAGTGGGTGAGGGCTTCATGGTATGGGTTAGAAATACAGAGAGATGAGTCAACAGAGAATGGTGGCTCAAAATTTGCCCAAGTATATTCTTTATAAAAATCATTACAGGGGGAGAGAACCATAACACATTTTCTCAGAAGGGGACCATGGGTAACTAGAGGGGAAATGCCCATTAAAACAGCACACAAGAAAGCCGTAAGAAAAGGGAGCACTTAGTAGTTCTATTGTTTGGAGTGGTAAATGGAATTTCTAAGTTTGTGACAATAGTGCACTTAAAAGCCACTTAACAGTTATAAAAGAGAGAAAGGGATGTATGACCTCATGAAGAAATTTAAGAAAAGTAATATAAATATCAGGTGGTGACAGTTATGGAAAATATGGAAGAAAGCATGTACATTAAGGCTCACATAAAGAAAAAAAGAACCTCAAGAAATAGTATGAAGGCAATAATAGCTCATGGGGAATTGTAGAATTCCCCTATCCTTCTTCATTTCTTACATCTGGACTAATAATAAATAATAAAAATAACACAAGAGCAGATTAACAGGAAAAACACCAATTTAATACATTTACACAAAAGACTATATATGCACATGAGACTCATAATATTACATTTGTATCACAAAATGAGGCTCAGGGAAATGATGATCCAGCCAAAAGTATACAAGGTATGTCCCAAAAGTATCAAGCCAATGTCAATATAATTAAAACAGTTGGTGCAGCCAAAACTTTCAGGACAGACCTTATAAGATAAGAAAACAATACATTTATGAGAAATTTAGAAGAGCAAAATGTTAGTGCTGAGTACAAAGGAATCTAAGTAAAGTTTGGGTATTCATTCATTAATGAGAAATTTAAACAAAGTAGTAAATTAGAAAAGAGATAAGAAAGTTTGTTTATACAGACTCTTCAGCTCTATGTTGTTTAACTATACCAATAAAGGTTATCTTCAAGGTGCAGGGAAGAGACCTTTCACTTGGGATATTTATCTCCTGTTTTTAGGAGGATGGAGAATTCAGTGTTCTTGCAATGATAGTTTCTTAAGTAACTTTAATTCAAAATAATCAATATGACATTGTGGGATAGATAGCTTGGGATGGCCTACCCTGGATCCCAACAGCTCCATAGAGGATTTAGTAAATATGCTGGCCTGTGAACCCAGAGTTCTCTGGTTCGATTCCCCAGCCAGGGCATATAATGAGGTTGCTAGCGAAGTCTCCAGCCAGTCCGTAGCTAGAGGTAGGTGAAAGGCTACCATACATTGATGTCTCCCTCCCTTTCTCCCTTCCCTTCTCTTTAAAAATAATAAAAAAGTAAAATATTTTTTAAAATACAATAGAAAGGCTAAGAAATAGTCCACAGCATCCCCAAGAGAGCCATTTGGAGAGGAGGAGTAATGGGAAAAAGAGGCAGAGAGAAAAAAATAAAAACATGAAAGATATTCTTAGAGATATCTTGATTTGACCACATATTTGGACATTTTATTTTACTGTATACCACATATGGCTATTGAAAAGTAAATTATCTTTATTTTTAAGTTCCAATTTGTCTTATGGAGCTATAAGAAATTTAAATCAATTTTATAGAAGTGAGACTTTTGACACTAAAATATTCTACATAAAAAGCATTACAGATTTTTAAAAATAAAATTAAATAAATTGACTTTACAATTCTCAGGTCAGAAAATTTTTCCTTCTGTCTTTCTAGGTTCTTTGGCTGATCTAGTAATTAAAATGACATAAAGCAGGTTAACAGGAGAAAAACAAAGTTAATTTTGTACATATGGAAGCCCCATAAAAATAGGAGACCAATGGCAGTGAGGCAATTGAGGCTTATGTACCATCCTGAGCTAAAGAATAGGATAAGGGCCTGGGACCTCAAAGACTAGGTAAAAATTCACAGGGAGGCAAGAAAAACTGAAGTTCAGTAATCACATGTTTTCCCAACCACCCAGTCTTTTAAATGAAAAGTTATCTCTTTCTGGGCTAGGAAGTCAACTAAAATCTATTAGGCAGTGACAATTGAAAATATGTGAGGAGAGACATGTTCGTGGCTCTGGAGAGAGAACTGAGGGGGTCAGTGACCAGGACCCCTGTACTGACTCACACTCCCTCACCACACACACCACCTTTCTTTTGGTGGAGCACTTCCCTCCAATGTCCTTATGCCATCAACCTGCATTCACTGTTGTCCCACCCTGCAATTCTTACTCTGCTAAGGGGTAAGTTACTTGGGCCCAGGGTGTAAAGATCCAGGTAGACTCAGGGGACTGTTGGTGACTGATCGATATGGCTTTGAAGCTGGGACAGTATCCCATGAACCTGACTAAGGTTGCCTCCTCATGGGGAATCCTCTGGCCTAACCCTCTGGGATCCAATTCCTGGAAGCCTTGCCCTGCCAAAGTCTGGGTAGAATCCAGAGCAGACTGAGTTGTGTACCTCTGGGGCAAGGGACACTCCTCTCACCTTCCCCTAAAACTGACCAGCAACTCTTCCTCATAGGTAACCTACTGGTCCCACCCACCATCCTGACTCTTGGTGACAATTCCCTTTTAGCTCAGGCTCCTGGAAATATATTGGACAGATGGAGTTGTGTGACTCTAAGACAGGGTCATTTTCCCCTCGCATGCCAGACCAGTATAGAATCCTTGCTTCATGTGGACAATTCTTGGTCTATTTGAACCTGATAAACTGTTGGTCTCACCCTGATGAGTCCCTGAGACCCCACCCCAAAGATCTGTTTGGAACCCAGTAGGTGACCATGAGACTTGTTGACCCTGGGACTTTTGCCAAGTGGCCTCATATCTAGTACTGGCACTGAGTTTGAACCTGTATCAATCTGGAGAACATGACTTGGCCCTACCTGGCCATTCACTGAGAACCTACCTCATGCAACATAAGTACCACCAGAGGCTCTTTCAGTCACTGAACTTACCAGGCACCTAGTGGGTGGAGGTTGGCAGGGGCAGATCTAGGGGGTGCTTTGGAACTTTTACTGATCTGTCACTGGGCTTGGTCCTTGTAAAACCTGGCCTTGGTCCTTCTTGCCCACACCCAGATGCAGCAGAAGCAGCCACAAAATTTGGATTATTTTGTAGCTCCAAACAAGTTACCCAGATGCAGTCATAGGCAGCATCAGACATTAGGCTGCACCAGAATCTTCCCCAAGAGGCCCCAGAACCAACACACCCAATAGCCAGCTTCAGACAACATCAAAACAGAATCCAATTAGCTTCACAAGTGGTATATCCAAAGTAAGATTTAAGCAGGCACCGGAAATGTATAAGACAAATCCTACCTCGTGTTGTCAGCACCTGCACCTCAGTTCATACATTGTGGTCGGGGTCAATCCTCACAATCAGTCAGCCTGAGGGTTGACCTCGCAGAAGAACTGGCTAACAATCAAAACTCAATTACAACATGAGGGCCCACATAATCTACACAATTTCCCAAGGTAATTCCTGGAGCACTCAGATCAGGTGATCAAGGAGACAAAAAGATGTTGTGGGGAAGTTATTAAAGGTTACCAAGAAAAATATAGTAAACAAGGGTAAGGTTTATTATGCAGACTTGAGCAGGCACCTTGTCAATTGTTAAAATTCTCCTATGAATCAGTCATCCTTCTCTTCCTAGTACAGAGTGAGTCACTCTTACAAACAGGTTTCCTTTATACAAGTAAATATTCCTTTACAAAATGTGGGGGACCGCTGGCCCACAAAGATCCCCTGGGTGCCACAGATTAAATGAACCTTCCCAGGCAGATTGTGCTAGGGAAGAGAAGGCCAGATAGTGACTTGGGGCCAAAATCCCTGTTCCCCGTACCCAAAGATCTTTTATTGAAAGTGGTAAACTTGAAGTTATGTAGCTTGTCAATCAATGATAATGCTAATTACAGAAAAACTGATATTGTTCAGAAACAACAACTGAAGGAGCACCAAGATTTCACTCAGGTCAGGAAGTGCATTCAAATTTAAAAAACCTCTGCTATTGATACAGCATAGGAATAAACGAGGTGAGAGAACAGGCCAGACTTCAAAGGGGCTAAGGTATGTTCCCATGCCCCAACTTCAACTGGCTAAGGCATGGGGACATGTATGCACCTAGCTTTCCTGATTTTCCTGTTAGGTCTTACAGGCTCCAAGCCTTGACACTTTCCCAGAAGGACCCCAAAAACAAAAGGGTAATTTATGCTTTGTTTTTAGGAATTCTCCAGTGTATGATGTTTCTCAAAAATGACCTTAGCCAAAGAGGCATATTCTGCTACCCTTGATCTGTATTTTGGTGTTGCTGTACTATTAATGTCTTCTATAATCCTCTCTCTTTTTTTTAAAGATATACAAACTATCGGGATGATGTAGTTGTTAATATTATCACTGCTTAGATTGTATCAGGTTCTAGTACTTTAAATAGTTTTCTCCCATATATCTAAATTTTTTTAGCAATTTTACATTAATTTATTAAAACATGAGAACTATATCAGGAGCTCAGCAAAGTCTTAGGATTCTGTTCTTCAACTGACCAAAAATATTTCAGAATCTCCCCTTTCCTTCTTAGAATATGGGAACTAACATGTCCAGACAGTTTAATTCAGTGATAATTTATTGATTGTCTACTGCACTCTAGTTTCAGACTTTATTATCAACAGATCTTGGCTCCAATGAAATAGTAGTGCATCATTTCAAATGCAGGCATTACATTCTCTACTTCTCCTAATTATTTAATGTTTTTACATATGTGTTCACGATGATTATAGCAATAAACCTATAGTGCCTAATATACTTTTGAAGTACTTGGGAAGATATTATTACAGTGGTCGGTGATGTGGGCTGTGAAAAAAATTCACGAAGAGAAGAAAGGGCAGAGAGTAAAGTTGTATTTTACTTTCCCAAGAGAGGGAAAGGCTAGGTGCAGAGATAATCCACCAGCACCAGCTCTGAGGGGTGGGCCTTTGAGCTTTTATTAGGTGATTGGGGTGGTTGTAGAGCAGGATGTTTCCATTTATTTTGTATAAACTGCAACTTGTTTTGGTGTTATCTTTGGATGCAGGGTCATATCAGGTCATTGTGGTCTGGTGTGTTCAGTTTCATAAGTTTCCAGTTCCCAGAGCCTCTGCACCTTCAGGGTACTTCCAGTAATTTTCTAGTCCTGAAGATGAAGGCTCATAAAATAAGTAGGGTCTGTCATGCTTAATGGGACCAGCTAGCTCTGGGAAAGAAGGCCTAAAAAGGGGGGCTTTTGTCCTATTATATATTACATTTTCACTTATCAATTTCATGTTTTTTCAATACAACTTCAATGTTATGAAGAAAAAATTAACAGTTGGCAGCACATTTTGTCACCTTTGTCTATTAGCCAACAATGCAAATAGTAGTTTTTATTCTTGTAGGGCTTTTTCAGGATGATTAATTTATTCTGATAATTCTTGATACAATATGATACAGCAATCTTTAGTTTAGTACAAAGAAACAAAGTATTTATCCTATTGTTAATTACATTTTTCTCTGAAAGAATGTATTGTTTTTTGTGTTTTTTTTTTTGTTTTGTTTTTTTGTTTTTTTTTTTGAGGGAGGGGTGTTTCTGCAAAGCTTTTAGCTATAACTGTAGGAACTGAAAAAAGCTGGTTGTCTTTAGCCCTTCCTCTTTGGTTTTAAAGACTCTATGATATTACTGTTCAATTATTTCCTCATTGAATGACAGTGAGGAGTAGGAAATATAGTTTTATCTACATAGCAAAATGACACTAATTCTGCATGACTTCCTATGAAATATAGATAGCACAGGCCTAACATGTTAGTTTATTTTGGCAGATATAGAAAATGAGGGGAAAATGGATGGTATAAATCTCTAAATTATTTAAATTTATGTTAGTCATTACTATATTGCAAAATGCCACATAAAAAAGTAATTAATGCTTACTAAGCGGAGATGAAAAGAAAATCCTAAATTTAAATTTGCAGATCACTTAAGAGGTAAAACAGACTCCAAGTGGTACTCAGTTGAAGGTATTGAGAGCATTGAAAATATCACTTGGAAAACAGTGAACGTTGGTATTTTAGTTCATTGCATCACATCAGTTCATGCTTAAAACCATCAATGACTTCTTATCTCAACTCCTCAACTCTTTGCCATGATCTACCTTAAAATTAAATGCCCAGGTTTTTCTCTCTAGCCTCACTGTTACTGAGCAAAGCAGGGCCCATTCACATGGCACCTTGGTGACCTAACAATTAGTGTTGAGAAAAACAGGTCTTTATTTACGATATTCCAGCCTTAGGGGGCTGGGAACACTACTGCTCAGAGCTCTGTTCTCCCATGAGATCCAGCACTTCCCTTGCTCCCCAAAAGGCTACAAACCAAAACCAAGCCCAGTAGTCCCCTATTCCTTATCTGTCAGCTGTCTCCTTCAGTATCTGGGGTATGTTGTCTTCAGCCTCCATATAATAGTCCTGGAAATCATGTGTCATATGCCAAGAGCCCAGAGAGTCTGGGTCTGCAAAGCAGAGTCCTTGGTGACTTCTGAGTCATCTGAAGTGGGCATTATCAAAGCAGCAGCGTGCCTGCTTTCTTACTAGCCCAGGCCACATGACTGGATCCTGATGTCAAACTGTGTAGCTACTTCTTCCCACATGGCTGCTATAACATGTTCCTCCATCATGCCCATTTTCTTACTCCAGTTCTTCATCCAAAACCTCATGGCATCTTCTTTCACATCAGACTTCATGGTGGACAGGGGCAGGGGGATTCTACATCTTTTCAAACCTCATGACACCCTCTCCATGGTATCCCCCTAATTTGAAATGTTGACCCTGAGCACCAAACATTATTGTTATGAAAAGTATCCATATCATCCAACCTTTTACCAGGGTGGCAGCACAGCTATTATCTAGCTACCAACTTGCCATAGATATGCAAAGTACCTTAAAAGCTGTATTATCTCCTTCCTCATCCCCAAAACCATCGTCTGTGGGAACTTTGGGGACCCCTTCCCCCAGTATGCTATATCATCTTATACAACCCATTCACTATTCCCCAGGAATAGTGGCTTACAGCCATCTTAAGCCATTTGTACTTGACATTCACTCAAACACTATTCTCCCAGATCCTCAAATGACTAATTACCCTCATTTTTAGAGTTTCAGGTCATATGTCACTGCCTCAAAGGGTTCTACTTTGACTACCCTATCAAAACTACTCAACCCTACCTCTCGTATTTATCTGTTTTATTTTATTTTTTTTCACAGCATGATTACTATATAAAGTTATCTTTTTAACTTAATAACTTCCTTATTAACTCTCTCCCTGCCTCTACATTGAAACTCCATGGTTATAATGGCCAGGACCTTATCTGTCTTGTTCATAGCTGTATCCCAGGCAACTAGTTTGCATGTTTATTGAAGTATGATAAGTAAATAAAATTAGCCCCCATCCAGGTAACCAATTAAGCTTTACAATTAGTTCAGGACAGAGGAGTTGGGCACTTGTATAGGAGCTCTTGAAAGTATTTCAGAATTAGAATATAAAGATAATAAAAAGGAGCCCTGGCTGGTAGCACAGTGGATAAGGTGCCAGCCTGAAAATTCAAAGGTCACAGGTTTGATTCCCCAGCTAGGGCACATAACAAGGTTGCAAACAGGGCTCCAGTCAGGTCTATGGCTGGAGGCAGGTGAAGAGCAACCATACATTGATGTCTCTTTCCCTCTCTGCCTCTCTCCCTTCCCTTCTTTCTAAAAATAATGAAATAAAATCTTAAAAAAAAAAACTATATATAAAAAAGGTAATAAAAAGGTTAAATAACAAGGCCTATAAAAAGGAAAAAAAAGGTGATATGAGTTAAAATAATAAATACTACTCCAAAATAAGATCCATTATAGTTGTTCATTTTCTCTAGTTTGAAGAGTACTTTTGAATGTATAAATTCCCTTAACCTTTTACATAATAATCATGTAAATTTGTTATTATTGCCCCTGCTTTATGGACATTGAAACTTTGATACAGAGATTTAAATTATTTCTCTAAAGTCATATAGTTATATGATATAATTCATATTTTCTTAGTCTTATATCCAAATTTCTCCCATGATACCACCTCTGGTTTAGCCTGCAGAACAAGGGATTTAATTTGGATGTAACAAACAAAGACATTTCTCATTAGAATTTACAAATTCTGATAAAACTATCCAGGGCTGTTTCCAGACATCTTTGGAATTCATTTGAAGTAGATATTTATCTTCTGGTATGGTTTGGAAGAGGATAAAGGGTCTGACTAGAGGGTAAGTGATTATTTAAGATATGGTCTCTTCAAGCTCTAAGATTCTATAGTCTATTGGTCAAACTTTCAATGTTTAAAATGAGTTATTTCAAATTTATTTAACTTTTTAAAATTTAATTTTATTGTTGTAGTACATTCATCCCATTTCCCCTCCCTTGTCTCCCTTTCCCCACTCACCCATTCCCTCCCAAAGTCAATCCTACCTGTTGCCCATGTTCATATGTCTTCCATGCTACTTCCTTGACTAAACTACTCTCCTTCTTTGCCTCCTCCTCACCCCATCCCCATGTTGTTGCCCACTGAAGGTCTGTTCTTTATTTCATGTATCTGGTTCTTTTTTTCGTTTAATTTATTCTTCTTATATTACATCCATCCCCTTTTTCTTCCCCTCTGCCCCCTTCCACAACCACCCACTCCCCCACAAAGTTAATCCCACTTGTTGTACATGTCCATGGTTCTTCCATGCTAGTTCCTTGACTAAACTAAACTCCTCCTCTACTTTGCCTACTACTCCTCCCTCCCCCCTCGCCTCTGCCCACTGAAGATCTATTCGTTGTATTTATGTATCTGGCTCTGCTTTGCTTGCTTGTTTGTTTTGTTCATTAGTGTCCTATAATGGGTGAAATCATATGGTATTTGTCTTTCACTGACTGGCTTATTTCACTAAGCATAATACTTTCCAGTTTCATCCATGTTGTTACAAAAGGTAAGAGGTCCTTCTTTCTTTCTGCTGTGTAGTATTCCATTGTGTAAATGTACCAAAAATTTTTTGATCCAATTATCCACTGATGGGCACTTAGGCTATTTCCAGCACTTGGCTATTACAAATAGGGCACCTATGAACATAGGGGTACATAGGTTCTTATGAATTGGTGATTCAGGGTTCTTTCTAGTATAGTCCTAGTAGTGGAATTGCTGAATCAAAAGGCAGTTCCATTTTTAGATTTTGAGGAAATTCTATACTGTTTTCCAAAGTAGCTGCACAAGCCTGCATTCCCACCAGCAGTGCACCAGGGTTCCCTTTTCCCTACATCCTTGCTAGCACTTGTTGTTTGTTGATTGGTTGATGATTGCCATTCTGGCAAGTGTGAGATGGTATCTCATTGTGGTTTTAATTTGCATTTCTCTGATGACTAGTGATGTTGAGCATTCTTTCCTATGTCTCTAGGCCCTTTGTATATCTTCCCCAGGGAGTTGTCTGTTCAGATACTTTGCCCATTTTTAATTGGGCTGACTGTCTCCCTGGTATTGAATCTCTTAAGTTCTTTATATATTTTGGATATCAAACCCTTGTCTGAGGTATCATTGGCAAATATGTTTTCCCTTATGGTTGGTTCCCTTTTAATTTTACTGGTGTTTTCTTTAGCAGAACAGAAACTTTTCAGTTTGATATAGTCCCATTTGTTTGTTTGTTCTTTGATTTCCTTTGTCCTTGGAGAAGTATCAGTAAACATATTGCTGCATAGGATATCTAAAATTTTACTGCCTCTATTTTTCTCCAGGACCTTTATGGTGGCACTGCTTATGTATAAGTCCTTTATCCATCTTGAGTTTATTCTGGTATATGGTGTCAGTAAACATATTTCTGCATAGGATTACTGACACTTTTCTTCCTCTGTTTTCCTCTAGGACTTTTATGGTGTCACAGTCTATGTTTAAGTTGTTTTTCCACCATGAGTTTATACTGGTATATGGTGTAAGTTGGATATCTAGTTTTATTTTTTTCCATGTCCCTGTCCAGTTCTCCCAACACTACTTGTTGAAGAGACTGTTTTTACTCCATTTTACATTCTTTCCCCCTTTGTTGAATATTAATTGACCATAGAGTCCTGGATTCATTTCTGGGCTCTCTATTCTGTTCCATTGAGCTATATGTCTATTCTTCTGCCTATACCAGATTGTTTTGATGACAGTAGTCTTGTAGTATAGTTTGATGTCTGATATTGTGATTTCTCCTACCTTGTTTTCCTTTCTCAAGATCGTTATAGCTATTCATCATTGTTTTGGGCTCCATATAAATTTTTGAAGTATTTTTTCTATATCTGTGAAATATGTCATTGGTATTTTAATTGGGGTTTAATTGAATCTATAGATTTGGGAAATATGGACATTTTAAAAAATATTTTATTTATTATTTTCAGAGAAAGGGGAAGGAAGAGAGGCAGCGAGGGAGAGAAGCATCAATGTATGGTTGCCTTTCACCTGCCTCCAGCTGGGGACCTGGCCGGAGACCTGGCTTGCAACCTGGTTACGTGCCCCAGCTGGGAAGCAAACCAGCGACCCCCGGGTTCGCACGCCGGCACCCATCCACTGAGCCACCAGCCAGGGCTCAATCCAACAAATTTTTATTCAGCACCTGCAGCACGTCAGATCTGGCCCAGTGCTTTTTGAGAAAGTGAGACCCAACAAGGGGCTTCTCCTGTTGGTTCTGAAGGCTCCTTCTCCTGCTCTGTGTAGTTCCACGGGCTCCATTCTGCACCCCAGGGCTTGGGAACCCACCTGCTGCTGCTCTCATGGTGGAGGCTTTGAGGCCATCCGCTATGTAGCTATCTCTTTCCTTCATTAAATGTTAGGACAGGATTTTGGAGAAAGGAGAGAAGAGCAGTCACTGTCAGCTCTCTCTTGCTGTGCCTGGGGTACATTGTCCTCAGCCTCTGGCTAGAGTCCTGGCTTGCAACCTGGTTATGTCTAGACATTTTAATGATATTAATTCTTCCCATCCATGAACATGGAATATGCTTCCATTTATTTTTATCTTCCTTAATTTCTTTCTTCAGTGTTCTGTAGTTTTCTGAGTACAAGTCTTTTACCTCCTTGGGTAAGTTGATTCCTAAGTATTTTATTTTTCTTGTTGCTATGGTAAATGGGATTTGTTTTTTAGCTTCTACCTCGGATGTTTCATTATTAGTATAAAAATGTTTTTGATTTCTGAATATTGTCTTTATATCCAGCTATTTTGCTGAATTTGCTTATGAGGTCAAGTAAATTTTTGGTGGAGTCTATTGGGTTTTGTAGATATATTATCATGTCATCTGCAAATAATGACAGTTTGACTTCCTCCTTTCCAATTTGGATACCTTTGATATCTTTTTCTTGTCTGGAAAGCTCTTTCTATGAGGCCAATTAATTCTAATCCCAAAACCAGGTCAAGACACAACTAAGAAAGAAAACTATAGGCCAATATCTTTGATGAACATAGATGCTAAGACTATGAACAAAATATTGGCCAACAAGATCCAGCAATGAATTAAAAAGATCAATTACACTATGATCAGGTGGGATTCATCCCAGGCAAGCAAGGATGACACAACATTCACAAATCAATAAATGTAATACACCACATAAACAAAATGAAAGAAAAAACTTTATGATCATATCAATAGATGCTGAAAAAGCATTTGATAAAATATAGCAACAATTTATGATAAAAAAGCTCAGCAAAATGGAAATAGAGGGAGCATACCTCAACATAATAAAAGCCATATATGAGAAACCTTAAGCCAATATCATACTCAATGGGCAAAAACTAAAAGCTTTCCCCCTGAGATCAGGAACAAGACAAGGCTGTCCACTTTCTCCACTTATGTTCATATTTATTTAACTTTTAAAATTCTACCAAGTGATACTACTTTTTGAACTTTATATCACAACTAGACTTGACTCTAGGATGTGCTCATTGCATGGGCTGTGTATATTTTTATTCAATACCTAGAGTATGTAGTGTGAACTTAATAGAAATTGAAAGACAGTCCAAAGGGTAAAAGACAGATTCTTTAAAAGTAACTATGTGCTTCATGTAAACTTATTAACTCTTCATTTTAAGCTATTACTAAACCTGATTCCAAACTCTCATTTCCATAACCTAGGTTCCAAACTCATAACTGGCATCTGCACACTGCTTCTATTTTTGTAATAGATTTTAAAAAATTCATTATTATTTACATGAAATGTTTGTTAGAATTTCACATGGATAGTCAAAGTTAGCTTTCACTAACAGAAGCATTATTTTTATAGAACTATAAAAACATATTTGGAAGAATATAATTCTTTTGATTTTTATCATTTTATTGAGATTTCTTTGTTCTGACACATCAGATGCTATTTACAAGTGGTAATTGAAATCCCCAAAGTATGATTTTATATCATGGCTATATTGTTGAGTAGATCACCTTGTGATCATTTAATTGATGTTTCTTTAAAACATGCTTTTAAAATCTCCTAAAATGTTTAATATTTTTAAAATGAAAATTTATTACTTCAATAATTTTAAATTATTTATATGTCCTTCAGATATAATTGGAAATATCTTTTCCTAGAATACTAGAATAAATTAGTTTGATTTGAAATTGATATGATCTTTTCCTAAAATTCCAAATATAAATTACACTTGTTCCAATTATGACTATAGTCCTTGTAATTAGATAATTGTTATCTTATTTCTATTTTGGCATCTCCTTGCTTTGTTAAGAACCAAATGCTGAATGTAGGCATCTAATAGCAAAATCAATATTTAAAGTATTAATATTTAAGAGACTTAGTTCAAAACATGAATTAAAAAACATTATAGGCTAAAAAATGACAAAAATGTATTTGAATGAACCTATAAATAGGAGACATAGAAAATGTGTTTATAGAAAAAGAGAACTTTAAGTAAATGCTGATTAGAAATGGCATTTTCTATAATATTATCATACTGTAAGTTATGCTGTGATAGTTTTAAAGAAAATGTCAGAATATATTCAAAACTTTGTTTCTTCATGCCTGGCATATAGCAGGTCCTCAATAAGTATTTGTTGAAAGGATAAATGAACCAACAAGTCTTATTTGAGCACCTGTTATGTGGAGGATAAAAGACTACAACTCAGACAGCCTATGATCTAATATGGGAGAGAAGAAATATAAAGCAGATGCACAAATGAGCACCATGAAAGAAAGTATATGATAAGAATAAATGTATCC
>PVIW01007679.1:20240-69904 GCA_004026585.1 Noctilio leporinus
TCTGCTATATAGAATTCCATTGTGTAAATGTACCAAAGTTTTTTGATCCAATCATCCACTGATGGGCACTTAGGCTGTTTCCAGCACTTGGCTATTGTAAATAGTGCCGCTATGAACATAGGTGTGCATAGGTTCTTATGAATTGGTGTTTCAGGATTCTTTGGGTACAGTCCAAGTAGTGGAATTGCTGGATCAAAAGACAGTTCCATTTTTAGTTTTTTAAGGACCGAGTATATGAATACAGTGAATAGGCCTTCAGTGGTCAGGGGGAAAGGGGTTTGGGGGAGGGGGGAGGCAGAGGCAAGAAAGGGGAGCAGCTTAGACAAGAACCTAGTATAAAGGAACCATGGACATGGACAACAGGTGGGATTGACTTTGGGGGGAATGGTTGGGTGGGGAGGGGGACAGAGGGGAGCAAAAAGGGGATGAATGTAATACAACAACAATTAAATTAAAAAAAAAAAAGAATAAATGTATCCTAAAAGGTTAGAGGAAAGCCTGATTATTTTCCACTTGAGAAGACTCTAGAGAGAAAAGGAAATTGAGATTTGGAATTGGATAAAATTAAGTGAGAAAAATTATTTACTTAAGCAAATATATAAAGGCTACTAAATATACTAAATATAGTATAGCATATCTGAAATGTTTCAATAATTATTCTGTCAAACATGTTATTCTCCATGTTAAACTTTTAGCATAAATCATTAAAAATTCATTTAAAAACAATCTTTTCTTCTAGGAAAGATTAAGCACTTTAATACTTTTTCTTTTTATTTCCCTGTAGGTCATCTTTATGAGAAGTAGCTGGATTTAGGAAATGTTGATTTCATCAGGGTGAGGAGAGGTGTTAGAAGCAAGCTGACTTCCCCACATAAGATACTTATGCCTATTTCATGAATGATATGAAGATCACTTTCATTCTAAGCTAGTTTTCTCTCTCCTGTCATAAAACTTGCTCCTAATCCTCTTTCTCATTTATCATATAGAATATAACTATGCCCATTTTACTCTTCTCCTTCTTCCATTTCTTCTTGTTCCACTTCCTTTAGGTGGACAGGGACTAGCAGTCTTCGTTTACCATTCTATATCCAGCTGCATGGACTTGAATGGGCATGCATCAAAATATTTCTTGAACAAATTAATAACCCCCTGCTCTGAAGAACTAAACCATTTAAATATAACAATCTAAGAAATAGCACAGAAAAATTAATCTGCTGCCTGAATACATGTATACACAGTGCATAACAAAATAAAATTCAAATGGCTTTTAATGTATTAATACATTTGAAATATTTTAAATATATATTTGATTTTGCTATTATAGTTGTCCAAATTTTCCCCCCTTTACTCCCCTCCACCCACTACCCCATTCCCTCCAGCAATGCCTCCCTTAGTTCATGTCCATGAGTCATGCATATAATTTCTTTGGCTTCTCTATTTCCTTAGTTCTTCTTAACATCTCCCTGTCTATTCTGTAACCACCAATGTGTACTTTTTCTTTTTTTCATTTCACATCCAGACAATTCACCATTTAATTACTGCCTTCTGTCAGCTTCTCAAATCATATTAATAGTTTTCACTTCATTATGTTGAAATGCCTACATTAATTCATTTGTTTAAAGAATTAGTCTTTTAAGTAATATGAATTGCAATATTACCAAACATATGCAAAAATACATTTACACACATACAGATTTTTACACATATTTAAAGTACATACTGGATTTTTGAAGAGTTAATACAGAAAATTTTAAATATGCCAATAGCTTACATCATTATTACATGTTAAATTATAGTGTTTTAGATATATTGTAACAAGATTAAGCAGTTTTTTCTTCTTTAATACTTATTTTACCCTGGAATGCTATTTTTTATGAAATATATCACAGAAATGGTGTACTACAGAACTCACTTTTATGAAAGTTGTCCTAGAGACAGTGCCAAACCCGTAATAAAACATGAATTTGGTTTTTGAGTCAGATCCTCCCCCCTCCAATAATGCAACTCAGCTTTATTTTAAGCTACTGGAACTACACCTTATACTTTTTGGAGTTTTCCATCTTTAGTAGATTTATTTATTTATTTATTTAGGCTGTGCACAGGTCTTACTTCTTTCAATACCCTCTGTTTTTCCTCTACATGTGTTTTACAAGTTGAAGCCTTCAGAAACAATGGCATTTACAGTGCTCAGCCGGTTCCAAGAGTAGAAATTATTATGTCTACTAAGTTGAGGTAAAAAATAAAAATCCCTAAGATTTAAATAATTTTGTAGTATTCTAGCTATTTTTTGAACTTGTGATTGACTTCCTATGTGGTCCTAAACTAACCCCTGAACTATTTTAGAGTCTGTTGAGGTAGAAATTAGGTATGTTCACAATTAAATAATAAGGTTTACTATAGCATTCATTCCTTTTCCCAAGTATCCCCAGTTTGGGGACCTTCATAACTGGAAATATATATTCCCATGATTTAGTTGAAAGGAATCTCATCTACTTTACATGCTAATATGAGAATATATATTGTCTGTGTACACAAAACATATAGTTTAGTAGTTTGCAACTTCCATCCAAATTAGTCTTCATTCTCAGCATCTTTTCTAACTTAAAGATTGACTAATTTCACAACACACCAATGATCAATTGGTTACTATTTAAAACATAAATTGCTAACAAAATCTATATATTACACAACCACAAGTAAGAACATATTTTATAACAGCGAATAAGAAAGATGGCATGTGTTCTATGTAATATACATCCACATTCTTACTTTTTTCTTCTTCCTTAATTACATTTGATTTATCTGAGTTATTGCAAGTAACCTGATTTTCCCATATTGTGAAATGCTTCCAATCAAAGAAAACCTGCAGTGATGCAGATACAAGATACAAAATTGTACCTTATCTAATGAAATCTATTTATAACAAGATCACTTTAAAGCTTTCATAAGTTAAAGTTGTTCCTTATCCATTCAGCTGCCCTGTCTTTTGATGGGTACATTTAATCCATTTACCTTTGTACCTGTGTTCCTGTCTGTCTCTCTGTTTCTTCATCTTCTTAAAGCAAACCCTTTAGCATCTCCTGCAATGCTGGTCTGGTGGAGATGTATTCTTTTATACTTATTTTGTTTGGGAAACTCCTTATTTCACCTTCCATTTTGAATGAGAGCTTTGCTGGGTAGAGTATTCTTGGTTGCAGGCCTTTGTTTTTCATTGCTTGAAATATTTTTTGCCATTCCCTTCTGGCTTGTGTTTCTGTTGAGAAATCAGCTGATAACCTTATCGGAGCCCCCTTGTGTTTTATTAGTTGTTTCTCTCTTGCTGCTTTTAGGCTTCTCTCCTTGTCTTTGAAATTTGCCATTTTCATGATGATGTGTCTTGGAGTGGGCCTGTTTGGGTTCATCTTCCTTGGGACCCTCTGTGCTTCCTGAGTTTGCATGACATTTTCTCTACACAAGTTAGGGAAGTTTTCTGTCATTATTTTTTCAAACAGGTCATCTATCCCTTGCTCCTCCTCTTCTCCTTTTGGTATTCCTATGATGTGGATGTTATTATGTTTCATGTTGTGCTGCAGCTCTCTTAAAACCTCTCATTCTCTTTCAGTCTTTTTTCATTTTGTTGCACTGCCTGGCAATTTTTTTCTACATTGGCCTCCAGCTTGCTGATGTGATCCTCTGCTTTCTCTAGCCTGCTTTTGATTCCTTCTACTGTATTCTTCAATTCTGAGGTGGTATTCTTCATTTCCTCCTGGCTCTTTTTGATGTTGTCTATGTCCTTTTTAATGCTTGTGTAATTCTCAGTAAGTTCCTTGTAGCTTTCCTGGAGTTCTTTGTAGTTCCCCTGCAGTTGTTTGTAGTTTTCTTTGAACTCCTTGAGCTCATTGAGCTTCTCTATCATCATTATTTTGAATTTGATGTCTGATAGGGTGTGTGCCTGTATTTTGTTATGCACTCTTCCTGGGGATTCCTCCTTTCCATTTGCTGAGGGTTTATTCCTTTGTCTCCCCATTTTAGGTGGCTCTTGTTTGTTTCTGCTTCTTGTATTGCTCTGCTTTGACTTACTGTGTTAGTGGTGTGACCTTCTGTGGTATAGAGGTGCACTTTTGTTTATTTCCTGGATCTGTGCTTGGTGAAGTCAGCCCGTTTCCCAGTCTGGGCCTAGTCAGCCAGCTAGAGACTACCAGAGATCCACTGTCTTTGTCTCCTTTAGTTTTTAATGCAACCAGTTGTGATCAGTGGTGAGTTATAGATACCCCTGGGTGAGGCAGATAAATTCAGTTGTTAATCCAATCAACCTGCAACCTGAGGTCAGGTTTAGACACTGCTGGGTGGGGTGGATTCATTCCTATGAGTGGGGCTGTGGCTTTCCCTCAGGCTCTCGCCCTTTGGAGAAGAGTGGTCTGCTGGCTGTATAGGGGATGGGTCCACACTGGACTCAGGGGCTACTCCCTCAGCTCGCTCCCTAAAGCCACTGACCCAAACTTTTCCCAAGCTTCTCTAGTCCACTCTGCTCTTCTCTCCTGGAGCCCAGGGTAGGTGGGTGCCGCTGTATTTTCATGTGTGTTCCCTTTAAGAATTCAATCTCTCTGTCAAACTGCCTAAAACTGGCGCAGCATTTTGCTTTTCACAGCTGGGTGCTGTTTTACTCAGCTTTGTTGCTGTAGGCTGGGAAGCCCATTTGGGGGTTTAGATCCCAACCTTCTCAAGTGGATCCCCCAACTAGTGAGATGTTTCTCTGTCCCTTCAGCTGCCACCCCTGGAAGCCACAGGAGCCCTCTGTTGTCTCCACACTTCCTACTGGTCAGGTTGTGATGAATCAGCTCTTCAGTTCTGTCCCTGGTAACAAGACTTCTCTCCAATTGGTGTTCTGTTGGTTATTCTGGATGATTTTTCCACAATTAAGTTGTAATTCCAGTTTGGTGTTGGGAGGAGATCTTGGTTCTTTGAAATATTTCTTCTACTACTACTCTACCCACCTCTGCCTAAGAGGACAAAAGGCTTGATACCTATGTGTCCTATGCTTCTTTATACTTATTAGCTGTGTAACTTTGAACTAGTGAATGAATATTACCGAGCTTTAGGTTTTCCTCAATGTAAAACGTGACAAATAACATCTTGGCTATTGAAATGTAGTAAATGAGAAAAGCTATTGACCCATCTTATGATGAATAAAATTATTAATATAATTTTTAGAAAATTATGTGGAAAAATGCATGTGGATTTTTTTGCTCTTTGCTTATTAATCAAAAGTAATATTGAACTAACTCCACAAAATTCCAAAATTCACTAAATTAAAACTAATATATATGTATATATATATATATATGCATATATGAGATCTGTCCTGAAAGTATGGAGCCAATGTCACTATAACTAAAACAGGTTACACAGCCGATACTTTTTGGACAGACTTCATAAGTATATATACTGTATTATTTTTAATTTATATGTAAAATATATAAAAATAAATATACATATTTTGCTAATAGATCTCATGATACCCACTTAGTAATGTTGATAAATACTATAATTTAGAGCTGTGTAATCCATGAAATTTCTAAACACAAAATAAGATCAAAACCTTTGTTATACATGATTGTATCTCTAGATTTTTAATGATTTATTTTGAAGGATTAAGAATCATTATGAACGCCCCTTAGTTGCAGTAATTGTAGAAATCCTTTTTATCAGTGAGCTTCTTTCCTTTTACTTGCACTGAAAATTTAGCCCATGTCGATCTTTTATCCATTCAATAAATTTGTACCTAATATTTTGTACTGTGGTAGGAACTGCAGATGCAGCAATGAATAAGACACAATCTCTCTCCTCAAAGAGATCAAATTTTATTGATATAATAAATTTTATTGGAACAAGAAAGCAATTAAAATATTGTATTTTAAGTGGTAGAGTAAGAGTGAGATCAGGATGTTTGGGGAAGGGAGGGAGACAGAGAGGGAGAAATATCCTTTGGTTTTCTCTCACATGCCCCAACCAGAAACCCAGACCTGAGCCCAGACTGGGAACCCAACCAACTGGGTGACCCTTCAGTTTTTTTCAGATGACACCCGACCTGCTGAGCCACATCATTCAGGACATAGAATTCTTTTCTTCCCTTTCAATTTCTTTGACTCATTTGACTGGATTCTTTTGGAAAATACTGTATATTCTCAAGTTTTGCATAAAACTACTCATTTGAATTTATCTATTAATTAAAGTTGCAAAAATTAATTTGCTGAATCATGGTACATTTATTTTGATTATCAACTCCCTGGAATTCTTCATATTTTATTGTCAGTTCAAATATGCATTTAATTTTTGTTTGCATGGTAATTTCAGCCAATTACCTTCATTTTGGCCACTTTGTGCAAGAAAGTAAATTATCTCATTGTTCATCCATTTGGTTGATTGATTTCTGCTACTGTATATACTTTGCAGCCATCCCAGATATTTTCTGAGCTTCTCTATTATCTTTTGTTAAATTATTTTATCATAGCATCACTTATCACCTTTTAAATGATCACTTTGTTGCTCTTAGATAATTTATTTTCTCACTGTTTATATTTACAGAAATTAAAGACAGGGACAGAAATCAAAGAAATATTTTCTAGTTATATATTTTATATTAGATAACAATGTGGGAGAAACAGAGAATTCACATTACATATATAGTCATATAAAATAAGAAATAATAATTGTTGCAGATCTTGGTTTTTGCAACTTATCATGTGATTAAGCTGATATTTATAATTTTCTTTTCCTGTTACACATTATGTTCTCTTTGTCTTCAGTAAGCACTTCCTTTTTTTTTTTAATTTAATTTTATTGTTGTTGGATTACATCCATCCCCTTTTCACTCCACTCTGTCCCCTTCCCCACCCATCCACTTCCCCGCAAAGTCAATCCCACTTGTTATCCATTTCCATGGTTCTTCCATTCTAGTTCCTTGACTAAACTGCTCCTCTTCTTTGCCTCCCCCCTACCATCTCCCCTCTGCCCATTGAAGGTCTGTTCATTGTATTAATGTATCTGGTTCTGTTTTGCTTATTTGATTGTTTTGTTCATTATTGTCCTGTAATGGGTGAGATCATATAGTATTTGTCTTTCATTGACTGGCTTATCTCACTAAGCATAGTACTCTCCAGTTCCATCCATGTTGTTGCAAAGGGTAGGAGGCCCTTCTTTCTTTCTGCTGTGTAGTATTCCATTGTGTAAATGTACCAAAGCTTTTGATCCAATCATCCAGTGATGGGCACTTAGGCTGTTTCCAGCACTTGACTATTGTACATAGTGCTGCAATGAACATAGGGGTACATAGGTTCTTATAAATTGGTGTTTCAGGGTTCTTCAGGTATAGTCCTAGTAGTGAAATTGCTGGATAAAAAGACAGTTCCATTTTTAGTTTTTTAAGAAAATTTCATACTGTTTTCCGTAGTGGCTGTACCAGCCTACATTCCCACCAGCAGTGCACTAGGGTTCCCTTTTCCCCACATCCTGATTTGTTGATTATTGACATTCTGACAGGTGGGAGGTTTTAATTTGCATCTCTCTGATGGCTAGTAATGTTAAGCATTCTTCCATTTATCTCTGGTCCCTTTGTATGTCTTCCTCACAGAGGAATACCCTGGTATTTTTTCTCATAAGTTCCTTATATATTTTGGAGATCAAACCCTTATCTGAGGTATCATTGGCAAATATGTTTTCTCATACAGTCGGTTCCCTTTTAATTTTGCTGGTTCTTCCTTTAGCTGAACAGAAACTTTTCAGTTTGATATAGTCCCATTTGTTTATTTGTTCTTTGATTTTCTTTGTCCTTGGAGAAGTATCAGTAAACATATTGCTGCATAGGATATCTAAAGTTTTACTGCCTCTATTTTTCTCCAGGACCTTTATGGTGGCACTGCTTATATATAAGTCCTTTATCCATCTTGAGTTTATTCTGGTATATGGTGTAAGTTGGGGGTCTAGTTTTATTTTTTTTCACGTTGCTGTCCAATTCTCCCAACACCACTTATTGAAGAGAATATTTTCACTCCATTTTATGTTCCTTCAAACTTTGTTGAATATTAATTGACCATAGAGTCCTGGGTTTATTTCTGGGCTCTCTATTCTATTCCATTGATCTAGATGTCTATTTTCATTCCAGTACCAGACAGTTTTGATGACAGTAGCCTTGTAGTATAATTTGATGTCCAGTATTGTGATTCCGCTTTGTTCTTCTTTCTCATTATTGCTGTGGCTATCTGTGGGTGTGTTTGGCTCCATATAAATTTTTTAAATATTTTTTCTATCTCTGTGAAGTATGTCATTTGTATTTTAATTGGGATTGCATTGAATGTATAGATTTCTTTTGGTAGAATGGACATTTTAATGATGTTAATTCTTCCCATGCATGAACATGGCATATGCTTCCATTTATTTGTATCTTACTTAATTACTTTCCTCAGTGTTCTGTAGTTTTCTGAGTACAAGTCTTTTACCTCCTTGGTTAAGTTTATTCCTAAGTACTTTATTTTTCTTGTTGCTATGGTAAATGGGATTTGTTTTCTAGCTTCTATTTCTGATGTTTCATTATTGGTATAAAAAATGTCTTTGATTTCTGGATATTGAGTTTATATCCAGCTATTCTGCTAAATTTGCTTATTTTGTCAAGTAAGTTTTTGGTGGAGTCTAGTGTGTTTTGTATGTACACTATCAGGTCATCTGCAAATAATGACAGTTTGACTTCCTCCTTTCCAATTTGGATTCCTTCGATTCCTTTTTCTTCTGTGATAGCTATGGCTAGAACTTCCAAAACGATGTTGAACAGAAGTGGAGAAAGTGGACAGCCTTGTCTTGATCTTGATCTTAGGTGGAAAGCTTTTAGTTTTTGGCTGTTGAATATGATGTTGGCTTCAGGTTTCTCATATATGGCCTTTATGATGTTGAGGTATGCTCCCTCTATTCCCATTTTGCTGAGTGATTTTTTTTAATAAATGGTTGCTATACTTTATCAAATGCTTTTTCAGCATCTATTGATATGATCTTGTGGTTTTTGTCTTTCATTTCACCAGTGTGCTGTATTACATTTATTGATTTGCAAATATTGTACAACCCTTGAATTCCTGGGATGAAATCCACTTGACCATGGTGTATGATCTTTTGAATGTATTCCTGGATCTGGATGGCCAATGCATTGTTCAGAATCTTAGCATATATATTCATCAGAGTATTGGCCTATAGTTTTCTTTCTTATTTCTGTCTTGACCTGGTTTTGGGATTAAAATAATATAGGCATAATAGAAAGAGTTTGGGAGTCTTCCCTCTTCTTGGACTTTTTGGAGTAGGTTGAGAAGGATATGGGTTAGTTCTTCTCAAAATGTTTGGTAGAATTCACCTGTGTAGCCATCTGGACCAGGGCTCCTCTGCTTTGGGAGATTTTTGATTACTTCTTCAATTTCACTAGTTGTTATTGGTCTATTCTGGCTTTCTGCTACTTCTGAATTCAGTTTTGGTAGATTATACATTTCCAGAAATTTGTCCATTTCACCCAGGTTCTCATATTTCTTGGCATATAGTTGTAGTAATTTCTTACAATTCTTTGTATTTCTGAAGTATCAGTTGTAATTTCTCCTGTGTCATTTCAGTCTCCATGAATTAGAGTATTTTGTTTTTTTCCCTTGAGATTGGCTTCTAGTTTCAGTCCATTGTGATCTGAGAAGATGCTTTGTATGATATTAATTTTTCTGTATTTGTGGACTCTTGTGACCTACCTTATGGTCTATCTTTTGGAATGTTCCATGTGCATTTGAAAAGAATGTGTATTTTGCTTCTTTAGGGTGAATGGTTAGGTCCATTTGCTCTAGTGTTTTGTTCAAAGCCACAATATCCTTGTGTTTTTTTGTTTGTTTGTTTGTTTGGAAGATCTGTTCATTGTTGATAATGTGGTATTAAAATCCCCTACTATGAGAGTGTTGCTGTCTGTCCTTCTTGAAGTCCTCCAAGATTTTCCTTATACATTTGGGATCTCCTATATTGGGTGCAAATATGTTTACCAGAGTTATTTCTTCTTGATGGATTTTTCCTTTAAGTATTATGAAATGTCCTTCTTTGTCTCTTTATGGCCTTCATCATAAAATCTATTTTGTCTGAAATAAATATTGCTATTCCAGCCTTCTTTTCATGTCCATTTGCTTGGTATATATAGTTTCCATCCCTTCACTTTCAATCTGTGTTGATCTTTTGTTTTGAGGTGGGTCTCTTGAAGACAGCATATATGTGGGCCATGTTTTCCTTTTCATTTAGCTACCCTATGTCTTTTGATTTTGCACATTATTCCATTTACATTTAAGATTTTATTGATTGATACTTATTTATTGACATTTTTCCATTTTGTACCTGTGTTCCTCTCTATCCCTCTCTGTTTCCTCATTTTTTAAAAGCAGACTCTTTAGCATTTCTTGCAATGCTTGTTTGGTAGAGATGTATTATTTTAAATTTCTTTTTTCTCTGAATCTCCTTATTTTTTCTTCCATTTTGAATGATAACCTTGCTGGGTAGAGTATTTTTGGTTACAAGCCTTTGTTTCCAATCACTTGGAATATTTTTGCCATTCCCTTCTGGCTTATATTTTTTCTGTTGAATAATCATTTGATAACCTTATGGGAGCCCTTTTATATGTTATTTGCTCTTTCTCTCTTGATGCTTTTAGGATTGATCTCTGTCTTTGAAATTTGACATTTCACATAATTATAATTATTCCAATACAGATAATTATAATGTGTCTTGGATTGGGTCTGTTGGATTCATCCTCATTGGGACCCTCTGTGCTTCCTGAACTTGAATAATGTTTTCACTCATCATTTTAGGGAAGTTTTCTGTCATTACTTTTTTTTAAGATGTATTTATTATTTTCAGAAAGGGAAAGGATAGATGCAGATAGGGAGAGAGATATCAATGTATGTTTGCCTTTCACCTGCCTCCAGACATGGACCTGGCTGGAGACTTGGGTTGCAACCTGGTTATGTGCTCTGGCTGGGGAATTGAACTCTGTCATTACTTTTTTAAACAGGTTTTTCATTCCTTGTTTCTCTTCTCCTTCAAGTATCCCTATGATACAGATATTATTGCATTTCATGTTGTCTTGCAGCTCTCTTAAAACCTCTTCATTCTTGCCCAGCCTTTTTTCATTCTGTTGCAGTGTCTTGGAATATTTTTCTATGTTGTCCTTCAGCTCACTGATTTGATCCTCTGCTTTTTATAGCCTGCTGTTGATTCCTTCTACTGTATTCTTCAATTCAGAAATTGTATTCTTCATTTCCTCCTGGCTCTTCCTGATAGTTTCAATGTCCTTTTTAATGATGAGGTACTTCTCAGTAAGTTCCTTGTAGCTTCTCTTGACTTCTTCATAGTTACCCTGGAGTTGTTTTTAGTTTTCTTTGAGCTGACTGAGCTCATTGAGCTTCTCTATCATCATTATTTTGAGTTCCATATCTGATAGTCTGCTTGCCTCTGTTTCATTTAATGATCTTTCTGGGAATTCCTCCTTTCCTTTTTTTTTTTTTTTTCTTTTTTCTTTTTTCTTTTTTTAATTTTATTGTTGTTGTATCACATCCATCCCCTTTTTGCTCCCCTCTGTCCCCCTCCCCACCTCCTTTCCTTTTGATGATGGACTGTTTCTTTTTCTCCCCAGTTTTAGTTTTGTTTGTTTGTTTGTTTGTTTTTTGTAATCCATTCAGACTGTGGTAAACTGCCAGGCTAAGGGACTGCTAAACTGGAAGGATTGATTTAGTTGTAATCCTATTGGTCTGAGATCAACCACCAGGCTCAGATGCAGCTTGAGGTACACACTGATTCAGTTGTAAGTCAGTGAATCAGCCATCAAACTCAGACCCCACTGGGCTAGTGAGAGAGGTTCAATTGTAATCCAATTCATCATCCACCAGCTCAGGTGCACCCTGCTGGAACAGATTCAGATGTAAATCAATGAATCTGTGATCAGCCACCAGGCTCAGACACCACTGGGCTAGGCAGCAAGATCCAATTCTAATCCAATGAATCTGTGCTGGTCCATAAGGTTCAGGAGCTGCTGGGCTAGACAGCAAGGTTCAATTGTAATCCAATTAATCTGTGATTAGCCACCAGGCTGAGGTGGTGCTGGGCTGGACTGAAAGATTGTATTGTAATCCAATGGATCTATGATCGGCTGCCAGGCCAAGGGGCCACTGGACTAAACTGAAAGATTCAAATGTAATCTAATGAGTTTCTGATCAGCTGCCAGGCCCAGGGACCACTGGGCAGGATAAACCAACTCAGTTTTGAACCAGTGAATCCATGATCAGTCACTAGGCTCACGCTCCACTGTTGGGAGTGGGGGCTGACTGACTGTCCCAGCTGTAAGTCAGAGTTTATAATCATCTTCCAGGCCCAGGCACTGCTGAGCAAGTATGACTGAGTCAGTTGTGAACCAATAAATCTAAGATCAGTCACCAGGCTTACTTGCCGCTGTGTAGGGCTGTGTGACTGACCCAGATGTAAGTCAGAGCATTTGTAACCAGCTGCCAGGCCCAGCCTCTGCTAAGGAAGATGGACTGACTCAGTTGCAAACAGTGAATGTAAGATCAGCCACCAGCCTCACATTCCTCTGTGTGGGGGCTGACTGACTGACCCAGCTGTAAATCAGAGTTTGCAATCAGCCTCCATGCCCAGGAGCTGCTGGGCAAGAAATACCTCTTCAGGTGCTAACTATCGTATCTATGCTCAAACAGGGCAGGGCAGGAGAGGTTTATTTAGATGTAAGTTAAAGAATTGTGATCAGGCACCACTGGGTGGGGCAGATTGCTTCCAAGGGGGCAGGGCTATGAGCATTGCAGTCACCCTGAGTTGTGGGTGATGAGGCAGCAACGGGATCTCCACAGTTGCCTCCCCACTTCTCTCCTCCAAACCACCATTGCAAACTCTCCCCACACATCTCCAGTCCACTCTGCCTTCCCTCCACTGTAGCCTGGGGTAAGTGGGTGCCAATGTATTTTCATTGTGGTCACCCTAGTAATTCTCTGTCTCCAGCATTCTCTTAGGCTAGTAAACTCCAAGGCTTTCTGCCCTTCTCAGCTGAATGCTGCTCTACTCTCAGCCGTGTTGCTGTGGGCTGGGAAATCTAGTTGGGGGACCAGAACCCACTCTTCTCAGGTGGACCCCCCAGCTCTGTTCCTTCAGCTGTTGCCTCAGGTGGGGGTCCAGCCAGCCCTCTCGCGTTTCTGCAATTCCTACCAGTCCCATTGTGATGATGCATCCTCTTCTGTTCTGTCTATTGTTATAGGACTTTTTTCCAGCTGGTGTTCTGTTGGAAATTCCAGCTGACTTTTTCTCCAAAATAGTAATTCCAGATGGGACCTGGGAGGAGATTGTTATAGCTCCACTTATTCCTCTGCCATCTTCCTGGTGGACTCATCTTGTTTCCCCCTTCTCCTCCTCCCTTCTCCCCTCTGGTCATTGTCAGTTTGTTCTTTATTTCTATGCCTTTGGTTCTATTTTGCTCATTGGGCTTTTTTTTGTTAATTAGTGTCCATTTATAGGTGAGATCATAAGGGATTTGTCTTTCACTGCCTGGCTTATTTCACTTAGCATAACCCTCTCCATTTCCATCAACAAGCTCTTTTATAAAGTCTGTTTTAATAGATGTCATTGTAAAAACTGATGAAAATGATAGCAATCATAGGGTGACTTTTAATCTTACAAATGAAGCTAAGTGTTATTCACATGTAAATAATTTATTAGTAACAAATTAGAGATCTCTCAGCATGAGAAATTTCACTTAAACTTGATGAGCAAGTTAATACATTTGACCTCTTATATTGGAGTAGGAAAACTTCACAGAGCCTAATTCTCTGGTGATTTATGTACTAGTGCCCAAACCATTATCACTCCCGCTTCGTTTATTAATTAGAATATTAATATCAGATAAATTCTAAATTATTTAATTATGCATAATAATCATCAGTTGAGTATGAACCGGACCATTGAATGAATTAAGCTTATTACCATTAGGAACATCAATTTCAGCTCTTGCATTCAATACTTGCCAAACAAAATTATAGTTCTTCTCTTTAAACTTTTCTTTGAAGAGTAAAAGTGTAAATTTGACATAATAATAACTGGCATTCACATACCATCCTAGCCTAAAAACCATGACTTGAAACTCTGAGCTACAAAAATTTGTAAGCAGTATAAATATATTTCCTATGTACTAGGAACTATGTCAAACAGTTCTTTAGAGAGACTTTTAATTACAATTTATTTTTTAATAGTAACAGACAAGATACACTACTTTATTGATGAATACATACATTTATATATTTTCAGCACTGAGATGAAAGAATACCTCTGTGTAACAAACTAGGAGCGTCTTGCATTGATAATGGCTCATATTCATTCAGCATTATGTGCTCAGTATTATTATAAGAATTACATGCATTTTTCACTATCTCTTACAACAATCTTTTTAAAGTAGGTTTTGCTAGTGTCCCCATTTAAAAGATGAGGAAACAATCACAGAGAGGTTAAATAACTAGCCTGAGTCACACAGTTTATACATGGAAAAGCTGAGATAACTATAGTAGTTATTTGATGCATAAAGTTTTCTATTTTTATGCTCAGAAATATCATTCATTTTGTGTTTGACTTTACTAACTATACAAATATCAAACTGACTTTTGTCCAAACATAGTGCATAGTTACTGTGAAGTAAGCAGTCATACAGTTAGAGAAAATTGATTTTTCTTCTGAGCCTCACATGCAATAACACATCTTTAGGAGTTTACTGATTGATCATTGTGTACAATGACTATGTGTTGATCAAAACTAAATTTATGCAATATATTAAAATTCTCCTTAAATATATAAACCTGTAGCAAGTAGATGAGTTAATAACCCCTCCAAGCAAACCCACAAGACTATTGTTATGAGTTTGGCATGTGTGTACCATTTAGGCAGTTTTCTTAAACATATAAAATGTATTGAGGAGCAAAATATTAATTTCTTTCACTAAAATACTCTGTTTATGTAATTAGTGTATGTGTTTAACTGGAGACAGGCCAAAAAAAGAATGGACTTCAAAGTTATTCCTATTTAATGTTACTATAAATATTCAGTGGATTATCTCTTCTTGGTTTTACAAATATGTATAGTGGCATGCCATGTAAACCTAACACTTCTCAACTCCTATTACCTTCCTACTCGTAGTTTCACTTCTATGTTCCTAACTGAAACTGGAAAAAAGAAAAGGAGTAGGCAAACCCACAATGCTAGTGATGATTTCATAGTGAGGGTGATAAAAATAGAAAGAAAACTAAGTTCTACTTTTAAAATTTAATTTCATTTTATTGGTGTTGTATTATATTGATCCCATTTTTTTCCCAACTGCTCTTCCATGCCAAACCCTTCCCATGACCCCTTCCACAGTCAATCCCACATATTGTTCATATCCATGGGTAATCCATGCTAGTTCCTTAGCTAAACTGTTCCCCTTCTTTTCCTCTCTCTCCCCCCATCCCCCTCCTGTCTGCACACCAAATGTCTTCCTTGTATCCATGCCTCTGGTTCTATTTTGCTTGTTTGTTTTATTCCTTAGTCTCCTATATTGGGTGAGATGATACGGTATTTGTTTTCGCTGGCTGACTTATTTCAGTAAGCATAATATTCTCCAGTCCCATCAATGTTGTTGCAAAAGGAAGGAGTTACTTCTTTCTTTCTGCTGCATAGAACTTCACTGTGTAAATTTACCAAAATTTTTGTATCCATTCATACACTGATGAGCATTTAGTCTGTTTCCAATGCATGGCTATTGTAAATAAGTTCTGCTATGAACATAGGGGTGCATAGGTTCTTCTGACTTGGTGTTTCAGGATTCTTTGGGTATAATCCTACAGGTGGAATCACTGGGTCAAAAGGCAGTACAACGTTTAGTTTTTGGACGAAATTCCTTACTGTTTTCCATAGTGGTTGTACGAGTCTGCATTCCCACCAACAGTGCATCAGGGTTCCCTTTTCTCCACATCCTAGCCAACACTTCCTGTTTGTTGATTTGTTAATGATTGTCATTCTGACAGATGTGAGGTGGCATCTCATTGTGGTTTAAATTTACATCTCTGATGACTAGTGATGTTGAGCATTCTTTCATATGCCTATGGGCCCTTTTTGGTATGTCCTACTTAGAAAGGTGCCTGTTCAGGTCCTGTGTCCATTTTGAAATAGGGTTCTCTGTCACATGTTTTTTGGGTTGTATAAGTTCTTTATATATTTTGGAGAGCAAACCCTTGTCTGAAGTATCATTGGCAAGTATGTTTTTCCATTCAGTTGGTCCCCCTTTAATTTTGCTGACATTTTCTTTGGCTGAACAGAAACTTTTCAGTTTGATTTACTCTAATTTGTTTATTTCTTCATCTATTTCCATTGTCCTTGGAGAAGTATAATTGAAAATATTGCTCTGTGCAATATCTAAATTTTACTTCCTATGTTTTCCTGTAGGACTTTCATGGTAGCATGGCTTATGTTTAAGTTATTTATCAATCTTGAGTTTATTTTGGTGTATGGTGTAAGTTGGTTGTCTAGCTACATTGTTTTGTACTTCTCTGTCCAGTTCATGCAACACCACTTGTTGGAGAGGCTTTTTCCACTCTAATTTATGCTCCTTCACCCTCTGTCAAATATTAATTGACCATAAAGTCCTGAATTTATTTCTGAGGTCTCTATTCTGTTCTATTGATCTATATGTTTATTCTTATGCCAGTACTAGACTGTTTTGGTTATAGTGGCCTTGTAGTATAGTTTGATACCCGGTATTGTTATTCTTCCCACTTTGTTCTTCCTTTTCAAGATTGTTGTGGCTATTCATGGTCATTTTGGGCTCCATATAAATTTCTGAAGTATTTTTTTTAAATCTGTGAAATATGTCATTGGTTTTTAATTGGGATAACATTGAATCTATAGATGGCTTTGGGTAGTATGGACATTTTAGATGTTCATTCTTCCCATCCATAAACATGGCATATGCTTCCATTTACTTGTATCTTCCTTAATTTCTTTCTTCAGTGTTCTGTAGTTTTCTGAATACAGGTCTTTTACCTCCTCAGGTAAGTTGTTCCTAACTGTTTCATTTTTCTTGTTGTTATGGTAAATGGGATTTGTTTCCTAGCTTCTAGCTCTGATGTTTCATTATTGGTATACAAAAATGGCTTTGACAAAATAATGATGATAGAGAAGTTCAATTAACTCAGAGTGATCAAAGAAAACTACAAACAACTCTAGGGGAAATAAAAAGAACTCCAGGGAAGCTCCAAGGTACTTACTGAGAACTACACCAGCATTAAAAAGGACACAGAAACTATCAGTAAGAACCAGGAGGAAATGAAGGATACAATTTCTGAACTGAAGAATACAGTTGAAGGAATCAACAGCAGGCTATACGATCAGATCAGTGAGCTGGAGAACAATGTAGAAAAATATTCCAAGACAGGCCCTGGCTGGTAGCAGTGGGTAAGGCACCAGCCTGCGAACCCAAAGGTCGCAGGTTCAATTCCCCAGCTAGGGCACATAACAAGGTTGCAAACCAGGCCTCCTGTCAGATCTGTGGCTGGAGACAGGTGAAAGGCAACCATACATTGATGTCTTTCTCCCTCTCTGCCTCTCTCCCTTCCCCTCTTTCTAGAAATAATTAAATAAAATCTTAAAAAAGAAAAGAAAAGAAAAGAAAAATATTCCAAGACAGTACAACAGAATAAAAAAAGGCTGAACAAGAATGAAGAGTTTTTAAGACAGCTGCAGGACAACATGAAACACAATAATATCTATATCATAGAGTTGCCAGAAGGAGAAGGGAAACAAAGAATGGAAAACCTGTTAAAAATGTAATGATAGAAAACTTCCCTAACATGATGAGTGAAATGATACTCAGGTTCAGAAAGCATGGAGGATCCCAATGAGGATGAATCCAACAGACCCACTCCAAAACACATAATTAAATGGCAAATTTCAAAGACAAAGAGAATCCTAAAATCATCAAGAGAGAAACAGCAAATAACATATAAGGGCTCTGATAAGGTTATCAAATGATTATTCAACAGAAACAATATAAGCCATAAGGAAATGGCAAAATGCATTCTGAGTAATGGAAAACAAAGACCTGCAACCAAGAATACTCTACCCAGCAGGGTTCTCATTAAAAATGGAAGACGAGCCCCTGGCAGCTGGTACAGAGCATAAGGTTGCAGCCTGCAAACCCAAAGGACGCTGGTTCAATCCCCAGTCAGGGCACATGACCAAGTTGGAAGCCATGTCTCCAGCCAGCTCTGTAGCTGAACACAGGGGAAAAGCAACCATACATTGATACTTCTTTCCCTCTCTGCCTCTCTCCCTTTCCTGCTCTCTAAAAATAATAATAAAACTTAAAAAATAAAGAAAAATGTGGAAGGAGAAATAGAGTTTCATAGACAAAAGAAGATTAAAAGTATACATCTCTACCAAACCAGCACTACAAGAAATGCTAAAGGGTCTGCTCTAAAAAGATGAAGAAACAGAGAGAAACAGAGAGAAACAAAGGTACAAAGGGGATAAATGGCAAAAAAAAAAAAAAAAAAAAGTATCAATAGTAACTTTAAATGTAAACAGAAATATGCACCACTCAAAAGACATAGGGTAGCTGAATCAATCAGAAAGCATTACCCACATATATACTGTTTAATGAAGACCCACCTCAGAACAAAAGATCAGCACAGATTGAAAGGGAAGGGATGGAAAAATACATATCAAGCAAATGGACATAAAAAAGGACCAGGGTAGCAATACTTATTTAAGACAAAATAGATTTTATGATGAAGGCCATAAAAAGAGGCAAAGAAGGACATTTCATAATATTTAAGGGAACAATCCATCAAGAAGATATAACTCTGGTAATCATATATGTCCCCAACATAGGAACTCCCAAATATATAAGAAAAATCTTGGAGGAGTTCAAGAAAGATACAGACAGCAACACACTCATAGTAGGGGATTTTAATATCCCATTATCAACAATGGACAGATCTTCTAAACTAAAATAAACACCAAGGATATTGTGACATTGAACAATATTCTAGAGCAAATGGACCTAACTGAGGTATACAGAACCTTTCACCCCGAAGAAGCAAAATACACATTCTTTTCAAATGCACATGGAACATTCTCCAAGATAGACCACATGGTAGGTCAAAAGACAAGTCTCCACAAATACAGGAAAATTGAAATCATACCAAGCATCTTCTCAGATCACAATAGCTTGAAACTAGAAACCAATATCATGGGGGGGAAGAAAGAAAAATACTCTAACTCATGGAGACTGAACAACACGCTTTTAAGTAAGGAATGGGTTAATGATGAGATCTAAGTTGAAGTCAAAAAGTTTCTGGAAACAAATGACAATGAATACACAATAGCCCAAAACCTATGTGACACAGCAAAAGCAATCCTCAGAGGGATGTTCATAGCAATACAGGCCTTCCTAAAAAGGTCACGAGAAGTTTATAAAAACAACCTAACCATAAAGCTGCAAGAACTAGAGGAGCAACCGCAAACAAAGCCCAGAGCAAGTAGAAGGAAGGAAATCACCAAGATTAGAGCAGAATTAAAGGACTTAGAGACTGAAATTACAATTCAAAGAATCAAAAATTCCAGGAGCTGGTTCATTATAAAAATAAACAAAATGGACAGGCCTTTAACCTGACTTATTGAGAAAAAAAGAGAGAAGAACCAAGTAAACAAAATAAGAAATGACAGAGGAGAAATCACTACTGATACTTCAGAAATACAAAAGATTGTAAGAAATTATTACAAACAACTACATGACAAGAACTATGACAACCTCGGTGAAATGGGAATATTTTTGGAAATGTATAATCTACCAAAACTGAATCCAGAAGAAGCAGAGCTCCTGAATAGACCAATAACAACTAGTGAAATTGAGGAAGTAATAAATCTCCCAAAGCACAAGAGCTCTAAGATTAGATGGCTACACAGGCGAATTCTACCAAACATTTCGAGAAGAACTAACTCTTATCCTTCTCAACCTATTCCCAAAAATCCAAGAAGAGAGAAGACTTCCAAACTCTTTCTATGATGCCAATATTATTCTAATCCCAAAACCAGGTCAATATACAACTAAGAAAGAAAACTACAGGCCAATATCTCTGATGAACATAGATGCTAAGACTCTGAACAACATATTGCCCAACCAGATCCAGCAATACATTAAAAATATTATATACCATGATTAAGTGGGTTTAATCCCAGGGATGCAAGGATGGTACAACATTCACAAATTAATAAATGTAATACACCACATCAACAAAATGAAAGACAAAAACCATATGATCATATCAATAGATGCTGAAAAGGCATTTGAAAAATTACAGCATCCATTTATGATAAAAACACTCAGCAAAATGGGAATAGAGGGAGCATACCTCAATATAGTAAAGGCCATATATGAGAAACCTGAAGCCAACATCATACTCAATGGGAAAAACTAAAGGCTTTCCCCCTAAGATCAGGAACAAGACAAGGCTGTCCCCTCTCTCTACTTCTGTTCAACATTGTTTTGGAAGTTCTAGCCATAGCTATCAGAGAAGAAAAAGGAATCAAAGGTATCCAAATTGGAAGGAAAAAGTACAACTGTCATTATTTGCAGATGGCATGATAGTATGCATACAAAACCGAGAGACTCCACAAAAACTTACCCTAATAAGCAAATTTAGCAAAATAGCTGTATATCAAAAGCATTTTTATATACCAGTAATTTACAAAAGCCAAGTGCTGGAAACAACCTAAGTGCCCATCAGTGGATGATTGGATCAAAAAACTTTGGAACATTCACACAATGGAATACTACACTGTAGAAAGAAAGAACTACCTTTTCCAACAACATGGATGGAACTGGAAAGTATTATGTTTAGTGAAATAAGCCAGCCAGTGAAAGACAAATACCATATGATCTCAACCATTACAGGACACCACTGAGCAAAATAAACAAGCAAAAGAGAACCAGGCACATGAATACAAAGAACAGACCTTCAGTGGGCAGAGGGGAGGGGTGGGGGGACAAGTCAAAGAAGGGGAGCAGTTTAGTCAAGAAACTAGCATGGAAGACCCATGAACACATACAAGTGGGATTGACTTTGGGATGGGGAAAATGGGTGGGTGGAGAAGGGGTGAAAAGGATGGGGAAATGGGATGAATGTAATACAACAACAATTAAATTAAAAAAATTAATGGCTTTGTTTTCTGAATATTAACTTTATATAGTTACTTTGCTAAATTTTCTTCATAGGTTGATAAGTTTTCTGGTGGAGACTATCAGATTTTGTATGTACCCTATCATGTCATCTACTAATGATGATAGTTTCACTTCCTCTTTTTAAATTTGGATGCCTTTTCTTCCTTTTTCTTATCACTGTGGCTAGTACTTCCTAAACAAAGTTGAACAGAAGTGGAGAGAGTGGACAACCTTGTCTTCTTCCTCATCTTAGGGGGAAAGCTTTTAGTTTTTGCCCATTGAGTAAGATGGCTTCAGGTTTTTCATGTATGGCCTGTATTATGTTGAGGTATGCTCCCTCTATTCCCATTTTGCTGAGAGTTTTTATTATAAATTGTTGCTATACTTTATCAAATGCTTTTTCAGCATCTATTGATATGTTCATATGGTTTTTATCTTTCATTTTGTTTATGTGGTGTATTGCATTTATTCATTTGGAAATGTAGTACCATCCTTGCATGCCTGAGATGAAACCCACTTGATCATGGTGTATGATCTTTTTAATGTATTGCTGGATATTGTTTGCCAATATTTTGTTGAGAATTTTAGCATCTAATTTCATCAGAGTTATTGGCCTGTAGTTTTCCTTCTTTGTTGTATCTTGACCTGATTTTGGGATTAGAATAATATTGGCCTCATAGAAAGAGTTTGATAGCCTTCCCTTTTCTTGGATTTTTGGGAATATGTTGAGAAGGATAGAAGTTAGTTCTTCCCTACATGTTTCATAAAATTCACCTACATAGCCATCTTATCTAGGGATCTTTTGCTGTGGGAGTTTTTTGATTATTGCTTCAATGTCACTAATTATTTGTCTATTCAAGCTTTCTGGTTCTTCTGGATTCAATTTTGGTAGATTATACATTTCCAGAAATTTGTTGATTTCACTCAGGTTGTCAAATTCCTTGTCTTATATTTATTTGTAGTAATTTATTACATTCCTTTCTATTTTCTGTGGTATCAGTTGTGGTTTCTCCTCTGTCAGTTCTGAGTATTTTTTTGTTTTGAGGCCTCTTTTTTTCATGATGCATCTGGTTAGTGCTTTGTCAATCTTTTATCTTTTCAAAGAACTTACTCCTGGATTTATTGATTCTTTGAATTTTAATTTTAGTCTCCAATTCATTTAATTCATCTTTGATCTTGATTATTTCCTTCATTTTACTTGCTCTGGGCTTTGTTCCTTCTGTAGTTCTTGTAGCCTTATGGTTAAGTTGTCTGTATCAGCTTCTTCTAATTTTTTTAGGTAGGCCTGTATTGCTATGAACATCCATCTGAGGACTGCCTTTGCTGTGTCCCATAGGTTTGGGGCTGTTGTGCACTCATTGTCATTTGTTTCCAGAAACTTTTTTGATTCCTTCTTTGACATCATTGTTAACCCATTCATTACTTAATAGTATGTTATTAAGTCTCCATGAATTAGAATATTTTTGGGGTTTTCCCTTGAGATTGGTTTCTGGTTTCAAGGCATTGTGATCTGAGATGCTCTGTATGATTTCAATTTTATTGACTTTGTGAATGCTCATTCTGTGTCCTACCATGTGTTTTGTCTTTGAGAATGTTCCATGTGTATTTCAGAGGAATGTGTATTTTGCTTCTCTGGGGTAAAAAGTTTTGTATGTGTCAGTTAACCCTGTTTCATCTACAGTGTTGTTCAGTGCCACAATATCCTTGATGTGTTTTTTGCTTGGAAGATCTGTCCATTATTGATAATGGAGCATTAGAATACCCTACTATTAGTTTGTTGCTGTGGAAACTTTTCTTGAAGTCATCCAAGATTTTTTTATATATTTGGGTGCTCCTAGGTTGGGTACATATATGTTTATAAGGATTATATCTTCTTGATGCATTGTTCCCTTAAGTATTGTGAAATGTGCTTCTTTGTCTCTTTTTATGTCCTTCATTGTAAAATCTGTTTTGTCTGATTACTTATATGCTATATATGCTTATATAGCTTATATAGCATATATAGCATTACTTATATGCTATATATGCTTATATAGCATATATCTATATGCTTGAAGTATATTTTTCCTTCCCTTTGCTTTCAGTCTATGTCAATCTTTTTTGTCTGAGGTGGGTCTCTTGTTGACAGCATATACATTGGTCATGTTTCTTATCCATTCAGCTACCCTATGTCTTTTGATTGGTGCTATTAATTAATTTACTTTTAAGGCTGTTATTAACAGATACTTATTCATTGACATTTTCCCCCTTTGTGCCTGTATTCCCTTCTGTCTCTCCCTGTTTCTTCATCTTTTTATAGCAGACCCTTTAGCATCTCTTGCACTGATGGTTTGATGGAGGTGTATTCTTTTAGTCTTTTTTTTTTTTTTTTTTTGGTCTGGGAAACTCCTTATTTTACCTTCTCTTTTGAATGAGAGCCTTGCTGGGTAGAGTATTCTTGATTGAAGGACTTTATTTTTCATTACTTGGTATATCTTTTGTCATTTCCTTCTGTTAAGACATCATTTGATAGCCTTATTGAATCCCCCTTATGTGTTAATAGCTGTTTCTCTCTTATATGTTAATAGCTGTTTCTCTCTTGATGCTTTTAGGATTTTCTCTTTGTCTTTGACACTGGCGTTTTAATTATGATGTGTCTTGGGGTGGGTCTTTTTGGGTTCATCTTCATTGGGAGCCTCTGTGCTTCCTGAACTTGAATAATGTTTTCACTCATCAAGTTAAGGAAGTTTTCTGTCATTAACTTTTAAAACAGGGTTTCTATCTCATGTTTCTTTTCTCCTTCTGGTATCCTTATGATATGGATATTATTGTGTTTCATGTTGTCCTGTAGGTCTCTTAAAACCCCTCATTCTTTTTAGTCTTATTTTTATTTTCTTGCACTGTCTTGGAATATTTTTCTATGTTGTCCTCCACCTCACTGATATGATCCTCTGGTTCCTCTAGCCCACTGTTGATTCATTCTACTCCGTTCTTGAATTCAGAAATTGTATTCTTCATTTCCTCCTGGCTCTTGTTGATATTTCCTGTGTCCTTTTTGATGCTGGTGTAGTTCTCAGAAAATTCCTTGTAACTTCCCTGGAGTCCTTCATAGTTCTCCTGGGGTTTATTGCAGTCCCCCTGGAGTTGTTTGTAGTTTTTTGTTTTGGTTTGGTTTGTTTTTAGCTCTCTGAGCTTATTGAGCTTCTTTTCTATCATTTTAATTTTGAATTGCATATCTGATAGTTTGCTTGCCTCTATTTTATTTATTGGTCTTCCTAGGGATTCCTCCTTCCTTTTGGTGATGGACTGTTTCTTTTGCTTCTCGTTTTTAGGTGTCTCTTCTTCTTTGCTTTTGCCATTTAGGTTGGGCTGTTTTGAGTTCCTGTCTTTGTGGCGTGATGCTCTGTCTGTAGAGGTGTGCTTTCTTTACTTCGTGGATTCATCTCTGGTGGTGTCAGATCATTCCATAATGTGGGCATAGTCAGCCTGTTGGAGCGAACCAGAGATCCACTCTCTTTGTCTTTGCCCTTCAGTTTTTAATGCAATTGATGTGCGCTTAGCTATCAGGTGTAGGTACCAATGGTCAGGGCCAATTAGCTCTGTTGGAAACTAATCAATCTGTGATCAGTGGTCACCTTAGGCTGTGCTCAGCAGGGCCAATTAATTCAGTAGTAATCTTATCAATCTGTGATCAACTACCAGGCTCAGATACCATTGAGTGGGACAGATGAATTCCATTGTAATCCAATCTATCTATGATCAATGATCACCTTAGGTAGCACTGGGCAGGGCCAAATAATTCAGTTGTAATCCAATGAACCTGTGATCAGCCACCAGGCCATGGCACCACTTTGCAAGACAGATTGATTTATTTGAAATCCAATGAATCTATTATCAACCACCAGGCTCGGGCATCACTGTGCAAGGTAGATTGATTTAGTTGTAATCCAATGAATCTATCAGCCACCATGCTCAGGCACTGCTGGGTGAGGCAGATTGATTCAGTTGTAATCTAACCGATCTGCGATCTGTGCTCACCTTATATGCCATTGGGCAGGACCAATTAATTCATTTGTAATCCAATAAATATGTGATCAGCCTCCAGGCTCAGGCACCACTGGGTGGGCAGATTGATTCCAGTGGGTGGGGCTATGAGGGCCCCTCAGGTAGAAGCCAGTTGGCATACCATAGTCAGACTTCATTGTGTGGGATGAATTGGCACTGGGACCTTGGTGGCTGCTCTCTCATTCCTCTCCTCCAAGCCACTGCTCCAGAATCCTTAAGTGTCTCTAGACCACTCTGCCCTCCCTCTGCTGGAGCCCAGGGTAAATGAGTGCTAATATATTATTGTTTGTGGTCACTTTAGTAATTCTCTATCTGTAGCACTCTCAGGCTAGCAAACCTCACACCTTTTTGCTTTTCACAGCTAGATGCTGTTTTACTCTCAGCTGTGTTGCTGTAGGCTAGGAAGTCCAGCTGGGGTTTGAGAACCTACCCTTCTTAGGTGGAACCCCGACTCTGTCCCTTCAGCTGCTGCTGCTGCTGGTAGGAGCTCAGGCATCCCTCTGTCATCTCTGCAACCCCTACCAGTCATGTGATGAAGCAGCCACTTCTGTTCTGTTCATGGTTATAAGGCTTTTATCCAGCTGGTGTTCTGTTGGTTATTCCAGATTATTTATTCCCAATTAAATTGTAATTCCAGATTGGTCCTGGGAGGAAATTGGTGTAACTCCTCTTAACTCCCCTTACATATTGGTCCTAAGTTCTGCTCTTGAAGTATTATGGAAGATTAGAGCCAGACATTTCTGGAGAATGAATAGAGCCTCAATACTAATTATTAAATGGGAAAGATGGCATTAACGTTGCTATTTTCCTCCTGTTTCAAATTCTGGTAATCTCAATCTGGTGATGTTCAAATGAGGACAGATGTTAAAGTGCTTTGCAAACTAAAGTAGCACAAATTTTAGGAATATTATATATTTGGTTCTAGGTAACAACATTTCAAATGATACAGGAATTTTCATCTCTTCTACCCAAATTTAGTTTCTAAGTTACCCATACATCACTTTGAAAATATTAACATTAAGATGTTTCATTGTTTGGGGGGAATGGGTGGGTGGGGAGGGGGACAGAGGGGAGCAAAAAGGGGATGGATGTAATACAACAACAATAAAATTAAAAAAAAAAGATGTTTCGCTGTTATTATATAACTAGTTAGAAGAACTATGAATTTATCTAATAAAATGTTCTTGCTGCCTAAGTAATCTTCTAATTCAAAGCACTTATTTTCACCAAAAAACATCTCTTCTTAGACTTGTACAAGAGTTTTCTAAGGAAAAACAAAATATAAATAAATGTAAAAGAAATATAAAATGTTGAGAGAATTATTTCTTCTAAACTGTACATTGAAAATGCATAGTTAGAGTCTTAATGAAGTGATTATATAAACAATTATTAAATGAACCCCTTCTTGTGGACTTATTTCCCCTTTATCTCATAATATACTTTATGTGCAGTTGTAACATGTCTTTTCTTTCCCTACACATTCCTTGGGCTTATCCTTTGCAACCTTAAAGAATATTAGTATTTCAGAATTTTAAAAGTGAATGTGAATTTAGGATTATCCAGTAAAAAAATAACATCCATCTAGAATATAAATGTTGCAAAAGAACATGTTATCTCATATTTATAACTGTATTCCTAAGCCTAATAACTTGTAAATGGTGCATAGTAGATGTTTATAGAAGAGGAAATTGAGCTTGAAACAGATTGAGGCCTGTCCAAGTGTACAAAACTAGCATGTAGATCTTCACTCCTAGCTTAGTGCTTTGCCTACCATGCCCCATTGACCCTCCTCAAAGATCTGATATCACCTCTATATCAGTAAAATTTAGATTCTAGAATAATATTTCCTTTGTTATTAATGTATAATAGACTAAAATTATAACTCAAATCTGATTACACTGACATATACTTGGCAAATTACAAACTACACCTACTTCGTTTGGCTTTACAATTGCATGGTATTTGATTACAATATTTATCTCCTTAAATTTGGAACCATGGGAAAATAAACAATTAGATGACCAAAAATAATGAAAAGAGTATTGTTGTCCTCTTCAAATAGGCAGTACTTAATCATCAGATCTAAAACCACTTATGATTCCCAATTTTTTAATTACCTTGCCAATGAAAGCTAAAGAAAAGAAAATCTCCAAAAGTAAATTATGCATAAGATTAGTTGATAACTTGTATTCTGGTGAGGATTAAAAGCATTTAATTAAGGGAGTAATATATACAAAAACACAGGTTCAGAGACTCCTTATTTTAAGTAAACTTTGGTGGTAACAAAAGTATTGTATCTCCCTGTATCCTATTTGTCTCAAAGTTTTACAATTTCAAACCCAACAAGTTTCATAGAAAAAACTTGCCATTGCTTTCTACTAATAAAGATGCTGCCATGTAGCTCATGGTGCCCATATCTGACACTTAATGCATTTAGCCAATGGAAGGGAAACTGGTGTATTATACTGGTTAATATTGGTGATAACCATATGGAAACCTCATTTCACATGATTATCAGGTTTGTGCTCCATTCATAAATCCATTTCAAAATTTAATATTTTTTCTATCTTTCTTAAATCAAAGTTAAATATATTGTGCCAAAATATTATCCCCTTCTTCATTCTATCCCTAAAGAAACTTAGGATAATTAGTCATTTTATTCTAAGTGAGATTATGCTCTCTGTTTAGATACATTATTAAATCATCCCCTTGTGACTGCCAGCTTTAATATTAATTATCATAATTAAGATCTATTGAGTGCTTATTAGTTGCTCTGCACCTGCAGGATTTTATTTTCTCCACAACTCTTTGAAATAGACCTCTATTTTAAAGAGGAATAAACTGGTGCTTAGAAAGTATGACATCCTAAATTAGCTAGCAATCAATCAAGCTTTAATATTGAGTTAAAATGATAAAGGGGTCTCAAATATAAAATTGCAGCTGGGTTTTTTTAGCCTCTAATACCAAAAAGAAGGAAAGGAAATAAAAGTTGATGATGTCATTATTCAATTATTCAAACTTTTGAATAAAGTGATCACCTGGTTTGTCTTGTGCCTCTCAGGTTAATATGAAAAGCACTCTTATGCAAAGGCTCTGTTATTTTAGTAATCTAATCCCAAGAGTTAATCAGCTCTCTTCTTTATATAGTTTAAACTACTTTTAATGGTGGAATATATGACATCTTTCTACTGTTGAAACATGTTTCTCTCTTCCTGTCTGCTTTCTATTGAACCATATTTCCCTTTATGTAAATATCCATTTATATGACTAGCAATGTCACCAAAAAAAATGCAGTGGAAGCGGGGAGAAGGAAGCAAAGAAGGGGAGCAGTTTATTCAAGGAACTAGTATGGATGACCCATGGACATGGATAACAAGTGGGATTGAGTTTGGGAGAGAATGGGTGGGTGGGGAAGGGGAGAGGAGGGGGGAACAAATAGGATGCATATAATACAACAACAATAAAATTAAATTATAAAAGAAAATGCATGCAATAAAAATGGGATATGGGACACATGAGTTTCTTCTATTTTAATTTTTTAAAGTTTATTAGTAGCTGAACAAATTAAGACAGTTTTAGTTGACTTTTGCCATGAATAAAAATTTACTTGTTTAGCCCTGGTTGGTGGATCAGTGGATAGGCACCAGAGTGCAAACCCAAAGGTTGCTGGTTTGATCCCCAGCCAGGATGCATAACCAGTTTGCAAGCCAGGTCTCCAGCCAGGTCCATAGCTGGAGGCAGGTGATAGGAAACCATACTTTGATGTTCCTCTCCCTCTCTGCTCCCTCCCTTCCCCTCTCTCTAAAGATAATAAAGAAAATCTTTTTTAAAAGAATTTTAAAAATTCACTTGTTTAGAATGTATGCAATCCACATTGCCTTGCAGAGAAATTATTTAAAGATTAGGAAATTCATAGGCTAACCTTTTTTTTCTCAAAGAACAAGAAATTAATACCTAGAATCATAAAGAAGTATATGTTATAATCATTAGTAAAATATAACTAAATACATTTAAATGTTATTGAGATTTAATTTGTGTAGTTTAAAATTAGCCAGTTTTCTTTCCATAAGTTTTAGCTGTATTTTTAAAGTGAGTAATACTATTTTAACTAAAAACCAAATCTTTAATAAAACTGAAGTACTTAGTATCTATAATTAGTGGGTGTTAACAGATTTATATTGAAATTTCTAGATGACATTTTCATATGGTAATGTGCTATTTATATTGTTTAATATGCTGCTTTTTTTTTTTTTAGAATTTTAAAGTACAGAGAAATGAGGTTGCCTTAGAAATTTATTTTTCATTCTCTTAAAAGAATATTTCACTAGCTTTCTACTGCTTATTGTTTTATAGTAAAAGTTCCTAAAATCTTCTTGAAATAAATCTTTTCTTTTTTGCCTACTCAGAGAAAAATAGAAATCTGTAATTCAGTTACAGATTTCTTTCTCTTCCTCCTTCCCTCCTCTTTTCTCTGTACCTGCCTGATATCTTTTTCTGAAGGGTCTGAAATCCTATAAAATTTCAGAGTTGTGTATAAGATTTCATCCTTTTTTTTTTCATGTGTCTGTCCAACTCTCTCAACACCACTTGTTGAAGAGACTGTTTTTACTCCATTTTATGTTTCTTCCCCCTTTGTCAAATATTAATTGACCATAGAGTCCTGGGTTTATTTCTGGGCTCTCTATTCTGTTCCATTGATCTGTATGTCTGTTCTTGTGCCAGTACTGGACTCTTTTGATTACAGTGGCTTTGTAATATAGTTTGATAACTTGTATTATGATTCCTCCTACTTTTTTATCCTTTCCCAAGATTGCTGTTGCTATTCAGGGTGGTTTTGGAGTCCATATAAATTTTTTAAGTATTCTAAGTCTGTGAAATATGACATTGGTATTTTAATAGGGACTAGACCACCAACTTAAACTATACACCAGAGTGAACTCAAGATGGATAAAAGTTTTAAATATAAGCCATGATACCATAAAAGTCCTAGAGGAAGACATAGGCAAAAAAAAAAAAAAGTGCAGCTATCCCACCCTGCAATGTTTTCAATGATATGTCTCCAAGGGCAAGGGAAATAAAGGAACAAATAAACAAATGGGACTATATCAAACTGAAAAGTTTTTACTCAACTAAAGAAAACATCAACTAAATGAAATGAGAGCCAACAATATGGAAAAACATATTTACCAATGCCACCTCAGACAAGGGTTTGATCTCCAAAATATATAAAAAAAACTAATATGACTCAACACCAGGGAGGTAGCCCAATTAAAAACTGGTCAAAGGACCTGAACAGACACTTCTCTGAGGAAGACATACAAAGGACCCATAGGCATATGAAAGAGTGTTCAACATCACCAGCCATCAGAAGGATGCAAATTAAAAATACAACAAGATACCACCTCACACCTATCAGAGTGTCCATCACCAACAACTCAACAAACAACAAGTATTGGCAAGGATGCAAAGAAAACGGAACAGTAGTGCACTGCTGGTGGAAGTGCAGACTGGTACGGCCACTATGGAAAACAGTATATAATTTCCTAAAAAAATCTAAAAATGCAACTGCCTTTTGACCCAGGGATTACACTGCTAGGATTACACCCAAAGCACCCTGAAACATCAGAAGAATCTGTTCATCCCTATGTTCATAGCAGTGCAACGTATAATAGCCAAGTGCTAGAAACAACCTAAATGCCCTTCAGTGGGTGAATGCATCAAAAAGTGGTGTTACATTTACACAGTGGAGTTCTATGCAGCAGAAAGAAAGAAGTTCTACCATTTGCAATAGCATGGATAAAACTGGAGAGTATCATGCTTAGTGAAATAAGCTAGGCAGCAAAAAACAAATACCATATGTTCTTACTTGATACAGGAGACTAATGAGCAAAAACACAGATGAGAAGAACAGAACAAGCGACACAGGGGAAAAAAGGAACAGAATGATGGTGACTAGGGAGGAGGGGAAAGGAGGGAAAGTGGGGGAATAGTTTAGTTGAGGAGCTAGTGTGAAGGACCCATGGAAATGGACAAACAAATGGAGATTGAAGGAGAGGGGGCAGGGAGAGTGGGAGAGTGGAGAACAACGGGAGGAAGATTAAACAATTTTAATATAACAATAATAAATAAAAATTTAAATACATTCAAAAAGAAAAAGATTTCATCCAAACCTCTCTAAAAGATTCTTTCTGTAAAAAGAAAAATTAAGGAATATTCTAATGCACATAAGTATTAGGGGGAAAAGCATTATGTCCTCATTTATGCTATTCAGAGATTTCCATTAATTCAACATTTTTCAAATGTAAATAAAAGCTCCTCTTTCTGCCAGGCTGTAAAGTATATACCTGTACTGGTTACACCAGGCAAGCAGAACAGGATCCCTACCTTATTGATGTAATCATAGTGTAAGATTGAAATCATAGAAGTAAAATGAACAGAACATGATGGAGAAAGAACAACTTTGTGTCATTCTAGGAAATGTAATGAAACACTTCAGTATTTGAAACACAAGATGAGTTAACTTTACTCCATCAGCATTTGTTACACACACAAAAGATGAATGTCCTCTCTGTGATTTTCTTTATAACATGTTGAAATATAAATGATGAGTATAATAGATTGAAGATAGAAGTACATTTTTACTGATGTTCATTTATGCTAGTAATATATCATTTAGTTATGCAAAATAGACAGTTTCATACACAAAATGTCCCTGAATGTCATATTTGCACTTTTAAATATTTTATGCCTAGTAAATGTAAGATTAAGTTTCATTGAAGTATTAGGTGGAGGTAGGGGAGAGATTTATCATCTATTGAACTAATGCATTGGCAAAGAAAAATAAGCCTTAAGAATCTACCCTGGCTGGTGTGGCTCAGTGGATTGAGCACCAGCCTGTGAACCACAGAGTCACTGGCTCCATTCACTGCCAGGGCACATGCCTGGGTTGCAGGCTAAGTCATCATCTGGGGGCGTGCAAAAGGCAACCACATATGGACTTTTCTTTCCCTCTCCTCCCTCCTTTTCCCCCTTCTCCAAAAATAAATAAATAAGATCTTTTTTTTTTTTTTTTTTTTTTTTTTGCAGTGCTTCCTGGTCTGTCCCGGTTGCCTATGTTTTATCATTAGCAGCCCAAGAAGAGATATGTGTTCAATGTACAATATTTTATATCAGACTTATAAACATTAACCCAAAGAAATGTCAAATACTGTTGAAAGCCCAAGAGAAAAAGGGGTAATGAGAACTCAGAATACTGAAGAATGTTTAAAGCATCATTGTACAAATGCTAATAGCCACAAAAAAATACATGCAAACCAAAAATACTATGAGATTTATAGGCACTGAGTATAGAATGTGCAAAAGTTTGCAAAGGTTTTTCCTTTTTGGGTATGTGTGTGTGTGGCTTTAAGAAAGTATCAAACATATCTCTTAGAAATATAAAGTTCCTTTCTCTCCCAACTGAAGTCAATTTTTAAAATTTGAAAATTATTCAATACTCCATTCCATAGAACATGTGATCTAGACACTCAATTTCTTTCAGGGAAAAGAATAAGAAACCAATGTTTAGGATATCAAAAAACCTCAGTACCACTGTCTAGAAGCCACCAAAAAAATTTGTTGTCAAAGCCTTTTGTTCTTCAGAAGTCACCATTCACCAGCTGAAGATTTTATATGTAGATAACAAATAGTGAGATTTTTTTCATCTTAACCTCTTTTTTTATTTTTATTTATTTATTTAATTTTATTGTTGTTGTATTACATCCATCACCTTTTTCCTCCCCTCTGTCCCCTTCCCCACCAACCCACTCCCCTCCAAACTCAATCCCACTTGTTGTCCATGTCCATGGTTCTTCCATACTAGTTTCTTGACTAAAATACTCCCCTTTGCCTCCTCCTCCCCACTCCCCTCTGCCCACTAAAGGTCTATTCATTGTATTCATGTATCTGGTTCTGTTTTGCTTGTTTGTTTGTTTTGTTCATTATTGTCCTGAAATGGGTGAGATCATATAGTATTTGTCTTTCAATGACTGGTTTATTTGAGTAAGCATAATACTCTGCAGTTCCATACATGTTCTTCCACAGTCCTTCTTTCTTTGTGCTCTGTAGTATTCCATTGTGTAAATGTACCAAAGTTTTTTGATCCAATCATCCACTGATGGGCACTTAGGCTGTTTTCAGCACTTGGCTATTGTAAATAGCACTGCTATGAACATAGGGGTACATAGGATCTTATGAATTGGTGTTTCAAAGTTCTTCAGGTATAGTCCTAGTAATGGAATTGCTGGATTTGAAGACAGTTCCAGTTTTAGATTTTTTATGGAACCTCCATACAGTTTTCCATAGTGGCTGTACCAGCCTGCATTCCCACCAACAGTGCACCAGGGTTCCATTTTCCCCACATCCATGCCAATATGTGTTTGTTGATTTGTTGATGATTGCCATTCTGACAAGTGTGAGGTGGTATCTCATTGTGGTTTTAATTTGCATCTCTCTGATGGCTAGTGATGTTGAGCATTCTTTCATATGTCTTTGGGCCTTTTGTATGTCTTCCTCAGAGAGCTGTTTGTTCAGGTACTTTGCCCACTTTTTAATTGGGCTGTCTGTCTCCCTGGTATTGAGTTGCATATGTTCTTTATATATTTTGGAGATCAAACCCTTGTCTGAGGTATGATTGGCAAATAGGTTTTCTCATACAGTTGGTTCCCTTTGAATTTTGCTAGTGTTTTCTTTAGCTGAACAGAAACTTTCAATTTGACATATTCCCATTTGATTATTTGTTCTTTGATTTCCTTTGCCCTTGGTGAAGTGTCAGTAAACGTATTTCTGCATAGGATATCTAAAATTTGACTGCCTATATTTTTCTCCAGGACCTTTATGGTGTCACTACATATGTTTAAGTTCTTTATCCATCTTGAGTTTATTCTGGTGTATGGTGTAAGTTGGTGGTGTAATTTTATTATTTTTTTCATGTTTGCTGTCCAGTCCTCCCAATACCACTTGTTGAAGAGACTGTTTTTACTCCATTTTATGTTCCTTCCCCCTTTGTCAAATATTAATTGACCATAGAGTCCTGGGTTTATTTCTGGGCTCTCTATTCTGTTCCATTGATCTAGATGTCTATTCTTATGCCAGTACCAGATTGTTTTGATTACAGTAGCCTTGTAGTATAGTTTGATGCCTGGTATTGTGATTCCTCCTACCTTGTTCTTCTTTCTCAAGATTGCTATGGCTATCTGAGGGAATTTTTGGCTCCATATAAATTTTTGAAGTATTTTTTCTATCTCTGAGAAGTCTGTCTTTGGGATTTTAATTGGGGTTGCATTGAATCTATAGATTGCTTTGGGTAGTATGGACATTTTAGTGATGTTAATTCCTCCCATGCATGAACATGGTGTATGCTTCCATTTATTTGTATCTTCCTTAATTTCTTCAATGTTCTGTAGTTTTCTGAGTACAGATCATTTACCTCCTTGGTTAAGTTGATTCCTAAGTTTTTTTTTTTTTTTAACTATGGTAAATGGGATTCATTTTCTAGCTTCTATCTCTGATGTTTCATTATTAGTGTATAAAAATGCTTTTGATTTCTGAATATTGACTTTATATCCAGCTATTTTGCTAAATTTCCTTATTAGGTCAAATAAGATTTGGTGTAATCTATTGGGTTTTGTATGTACACTATCAGGTTATCTGCAAATAATGACAGTTTGACTTCCTCCTTTCCAATTTGGATTCCTTTGATTCCTTTTTCTTCTCTGATAGATCTAGTTAGAACTTCCAGAAAAAGTTGAACAGAAGTGTGGAAAGTGGACAGTCTTGTCTTATTCCTGATCTTAGGGGGAAAGCTTTTATTTTTTGCCCATTGAGTATGATATTGGCTTCAGGTTTCTCATATATGGCCTTGATTATGTTGAGTTATACTCCTGCTATTACCATTTTGCTCAGTTTTTTTTTTTTTTATAAATGGTTGCTGTACTTTATCAAGTGCTTTTTCAGCATCTATTGATATGATCATATGTTTTTATTCTTTCATTTTGTTTATGTGCTGTATTGCACTGATTGATTTGTGAATGTTGTACCATCCTTGCATCCCTGTGATGAAACACATTTGATCATGGTGTATGATATTTTTAATGTATTGCTGGGCCTGGTTGGCCAATATTTTTTTGAGAATCTTAGCATCTATGTTCATTAGACATATTAGCCTATAGTTTTCTTAGTTGTATCTTAACCTGGTTTTGAGATTAGAATAATATTGGACTCATAGAAAGAGTTTGGGAGTCTACCCTCTTCTTGGATTTTTTGGAATAGGTTGAGAAGGATAGGAGTTAGTTCTTCTCTAAATTCACCTGTTAGCCATCTGGTCCAGGGCTTTCGTGCTTTGGGAGTTTTTTTATTCCTTCCTCAATTTCACTAGTTGTTATTGGTCTATTCAGGGTTTCTGCTTCTTCTGGATTCAGTTTTGGTAGATTATACATTTCCAGGAATGTTTCCAATTCACCCAGGTTTTCATAGTTCTTGTCATATAGTTGTTTCTAGTAATTTCTTACAATCCTTTGTATTTCTAAAGTATCAGTTGTGATTTCTCCTCTGTCATTTCTGATTCTGTTTATTTGGGTCCTCTCTTTTTCTTCATGAGTCTGGTTAAAGGCTTGTCAATTTTGTTTATTTTTTTCAAAGAACCAGCCCCTGGGCTTATTGATTATTTGAATTGTACTCTGAGTCTCTAAGTTACTTAATGCTGCTCTGATGTTGATGATTTCCTTCCTTCTTTTTGCTCTAGGCTTTGTTTGTTGTTGTTCCTCTAGTTCTTGCAGCTTTATGGTTAGGTTGTTTGTAAAGCTTCTTTCCTTTCCAGGTATGCCTGTATTGCTATGAATTTCCCTCTGAGGACTACCTTTGCTGTGTCCTGTGTTCTTTGGGATTTGTGTATTCATTGTCATTTGTTTCCAGAAACTTTTATTTCAACTTTGATCTCATTGTTTACCCATTCCTTACTTAAAACCATGTTATTCAGTCTCCATGAGTTAGAGTGTTTTTGAATTTTTCCCCTGAGTCTGGTTTCTAGATTCAAGCCATTGTGGTCTGAGAAGATGGTTGGTATGATTTCAATTTTCCTGTTTTTGTGTAGGCTTTTCTTGTGACCTACCATGTGGTCTATCTTAGAGAATATTCCATGTGAATTAGAAAATAATGTGTGTTTTGCTTCTTTAGGGTGAAAGGTTCTGCATATATCAGTTAGATCCACTTTGTCTAGAATGTTGTTCAGTGTCACAATATCCTTGGTGATTTTTTGTTTGAAAGATATGTCCATTGTTGATAATGAGCTATTAAAATCCCTTACTATTAGTGTATTGCTGTCTATATCCTTCTTGAAGTCCTCCAACATTTTCCTTATATATTTGGGAGCTCCTATGTTGGGTGCATATACGTTTACCAAAGTTATGTCTTCTTAATGGATTGCTCTCTTAAGTATTATGAAATGTCCTTCTTTGTCTCTTTTTATGGCCTTCATCATAACATCTATTTTTTCTGAAATAAGTATTGCTACTCCAGCCTTTTTTTCCTCTCCATTTGCATGATATATATATTTCCATCCCTTCACTTTCAATCTGTATCAGTCTTTTGTTCTGAGATGGGTCTCTTGAAGACAGCATATATGTGGATCATGTTTTCTCATCCATTCAGCTACCCTATGTCTTTTGATTGGTGCATTTAATCCATTTACATTTAAGGTTATTATTGATTGATATTTATTTACTGCCATTTTTCTCCTTTGTACCTGTGTTCCTCTGTGTCTTTCTCTGTTTCTTCATTTTTTTATAGCAGACCCTTTAGCATTTCTTACAATGCTGGTTTGGTAGAGATGTATTATTTTAGACTTCTTTTGTCTGTGAAACTTATTATTTTTCCTTCCATTTTGAATGAGAGCCTTGCTGGGTAGAATATTCTTGGTTGCAGGCCTTTGTTTCCCATCACGTGGAATATCTTTTGCCATTTCGTTCTGGCTTGCATTGTTTCTGTTGAATAATCATTTGATAACCTTATGGGAGCCCCTTTATATGTTATTTGCTGTTTCTGTCTTGATGCTTTTAGGATTCTATCTCTGTCTTTGAAATTTGCCATTTTAATTATGGTCTGAATTGGAGTAGGTCTGTTTGGATTCATCCTCATTGGGACAATCTGTGCTTCCTGCACTTGAGTAATGTGTTTTTTTTTTTGTTTGTTTGTTTTTAAATTTTATTGTTGTTGTATTACATCCATCCCCTTTTTGCTCCCCTCTGTCCCCCTCCCCACCCACCCATTCCCCCCAAAGTCAATCCCACCTGTTGTGCATGTCCATGGTTCCTTTATACCAGTTTCTTGTCTAAACTGCTCCCCTTCCTTGCCTCTTTGAGTAATGTTTTCACTCATCATGTTAGGAAAGTTTTTAATGGATTACCTTTTTGAACAGGTTTTCCATTCCCTGTTTCTCTTCTTTTTCTGATATCCCTATGATATGGATATTATTGTATTTCATGTTGTCCTGCTGCTCTTTTAATGCCTCTTCATTCTTATTCATGCATTTTTCATTCTGTTGCCCTGTCTTGGAATATTTTTCTATGTTTTTTTCCAGCTCAGTTATCCAGTCCTCTGCTTCCTCTAGCCTGCTGTTGATTCTTTCTACTGTATTCTTCAATTCAGAAATTGTATTCCTCATTCCCTCCTGGCTCTTTCTGATAGTTTCTATATCCTTTTTAATGCTGGTGTACTTCTCAGTAAGTTCCTTGTAGTTTCCCTGGAGTGCTTTCTAGTTTCCCTGGAGTTGTTTGTAGTTTTCTTTAGGCTAGCCGAGCTCATTGAGCTTCTCTATCATTATTATTTTGAATTCCATATCTAATAGTATGTTGGCCTCTGTTTCATGTAGTGATCTTTTTGGGGATTCCTCCTTTCATTTTGGTGATAGACTGTTTCTTTTTCTCCTCATTTTTAGGTTTGATTGTAATCTAATCAGACTGATCAGCTGCTAGTCTAAGGAACTGCTAGGCTGGGAGGCTTGAGTCAGTTTTAATCCTATTGGTCTCTGATCCACCACCAGTCTCAGAGGCAGCTTTGGGTAACAGACCATTTCATTTGCAACTTAATGAATCATCTACCAAAATCAGGCCTTGCTGGCCTGGATAGAGGGCTTCAATTGTATTCCAATTGATCAGCCACTCGTTCCAGTGCAGCCTGGTGGGACAGATTCAGATGTAAATCAATGTATTTGTGATCAGCCACCAGGCTCCAGCACCACTGGGCTAGGCAGGAAGATACAGCTGTAATCCAATGAATTGGATTACAATAGACAGTAAGGTTCAGTTGTAAATCAATAAATCTGTGATTAGCCAACAGGCTCAGATGGTGCTCGGCTGGACTGAAAGATTTTATTGTAATCCAATGAATCTGTGATCAGCCACCAGGGCCAGCATCCACTGGGTGGGAAAAACCAACTCAGTTGTGAACCAGTGAACCCATGATCAGCCACCAGGCTCTCTCCAAGCCACCACAGGAAACTCTCTCCACATGTCTCTAATACTCTCTGCCCTCCCTCAGCTGGAGCCCAGGATAGGTGGGTGCCAATGTATTTTTGTTATGGTCACCCTAGTAGTTCTCTGTCTCCAGCACTCTCTTAGGCTAGTAACCCCCACGGCTTTCTGCCCTTCTCAGCTGTATGCTGCTCTATTCCCCCTGTGTTGCTAGAGGCTGGGAAACCCAGCTGGGGGACCAGGGCCCATGCTTCTCAGATGGAGCCCCTGGCTCAGCTCCTTCAGCTGCTGCCTCAGGTGGGGGCCCAGCCAGCCCTCTCATGTTTCCATGATTCCTACCAGTCCCATTGTGATGAAGCATCCTCTTCTGTTTCGTCCATGGTTATAGGACTCCTCTCTGGCTGATTTTCTGTTTGTAATTCCAGCTGACATTTTTTCCAAAAGCGTAATTCCAGATGCATCCTGGGAGGAGATTATTGTGGCTCCTCTTCCTTCTTCACCATCTTGCCAGAACTCCAAATAGTGTGAACTTTAACTTGTTTTTTTTTGTTTGTTTGTTTGTTTTGTTTTGTTTTTTTCTTTGGTCAGCTTTTCCCTTGGAAGTTTCCTTTGCTGCTTTTGCACAAATCTTTGCTTTTCCCCTATTCTTGGATGCTTTGGAGCTGGAAGCAGACTTCCTATCTTTTTCCTTTGCTGTGATCCCCAAGGTTTCTGTAGATGAAGATCAGCTAGCAAAATCCCCTGAGAGGGTATCAATGGGGTCTCAATCATCTTCAGTTTCTTTGGTTCCTTAGGTTTCTCTATACAGGGCTTTTCTTGTTTGTCTTTGTCCTTGTTATTCAAGATATGTCTGTATTTGGGTGGGATAATATCATCTCTTTCTCCCAGCTTGTCTTTATGTTTAGCTTGAACTTTTTCCTTGACTTTATCCTTCATTGGTTTGCCCTCATTCTGGATCAGGCTACCTCTGTCCTAGGTGGTCAGATAGTTGATCAAGGGCAGCATTGAGTTCTTTGTTGTCACCTGAAGTGTCAGGGTGGACCTGCATCATGAGTGGTTGCAGCTGGGGTTTAGGAAACCAGTTAGAAGATGACAGCTGATAGATTAGCAGGATCAAATGGAGATGCTGAAGTGTCTGGAGGCCTGGTGAAGTCCTTATACAAGGCATCAAGGAGGAGGTCTTCATTGGTGGGTGATTGGAAATGATACCTTGGCCTCTTTTGGCAGAAGTGGTTTTCTATCTTTGTCCTTGACCTCTTCTAATCTATAGTCCGGGGGAATTGTTTCTTCTTTTTCACCAAGCTTTTCAAAATTCTCTTCTTTGGCTTTCTCCTTGACTTTGTCTTCCACAGGCTCCCCCTCTTCTGGAGCTCCTTCCCATTTCCCCAGGCTACCAGCCAAGGCTTCCACAGCATCAGCCAGTGTCATGTCCAAGGGAGCCAGCTTGAGTTGGGCTGCCTGGATGCTACACATGGAGGCCTGGGGCACCACCTCTCCCACGGGAGCCAGCGTGGCTGCCTGAGAGTCTTCCGATTTTTCAGTTGGCTTAGACTATTTTTCTTTTCATTTGGCCTGGTCAAAATCTTTTGAAAGCTCAACAATGAGTTCAGATTCACTCAGGGGTTTTGATTTTTCTCCAGCCTCTGGCAATAGTGGTTTTCCGTCTTTATCTGTGGCTGGTTCCAGTCTGTACTCTGATGGGATTGTTTCTTCATCTTTACCACACTTCTTCAGTTTCCCTTCTCTGGCTTTTGCCTCATCAACTTCCTTCGTGGAGCTGAGGTCCAGCTCATGTTTGGAATTCCAGTGGCCCAGTAAATCTGAGTGTAGCAAGGGCCTGCTCACTCATTGTGTCCTTCTCTGCATTTCTTTTCCCCTGGTGTGGAATAGCACTTTTGATTACCCCTGCTGTCTGAGCTTTTTCTCCTGTAGATTTCTCCTTCTCAGTTTTCTTTGCCCCAGGGTAGAACAGCAGGTGAAGTCAGATGACAAAGCATCGATGGCTTCATTGGGCCCCACCAGTATTGAAGAGTCTGAAGGAGGCCCTGTGATCCCTACTTTTTTATCCAAAAGTTCCCTATACTTTGGAGGGATTGTGACTTCTCTTTTACCCAATTCCTCTATGTAGGTAGAACTCATGGGATCCAAAACTTGAGGTCCAGTATATGTTGTATTATCTTGTTCATTTTTTCAGGTTCTCCTAAAGTGTCTATTAAGTCATCCAAAGTAGCATCCATGCCTGACTTTCCAGGTGGTTTATCTGGCTTAGACTCAACTGGTACAGACAACATTAATGATTTCATTTCTTTCTTCTTGTCATGTGACTTGCCAGATACCACAGCTGCATTGGCAACAATGCCCTTTCCACCAGCAGCATCAGTGCCCTCTTAGTCATTGGTTTTGTTGTGTTCTCTGATGTTGGCTGCTCACTTGATCTGGAAGCTGCTTTTTTTTTTAATGAACATGCTTGCTTCCTGTATCCGATGCGTGTTTGGGTGAACTTTTTGGCTTTGCAAGTTCCTTTGGCTTTACTTGTTGGGTTTGTTTCTCATGAACCACAGATGGCTTAATTGATTGTAACACATTCTCGGGTTCTGTTTTTACAGCCTTGGGTTCAGTGGGATTCATACTGGAAGACTTGCTGCTTAATGTAGAGGGAGCAGACACAACCCAGATTTCCTGGTAGCAAGGCAGAGGCCTAAAACCTTTTTTAAAAGAAAAAAGAATGCTAGACAACTGTGACCAAGTAAAACAATCACTGTATTCAAAATAGTTGACTTCTGGCCCTGGCTGGTGTGGCTTAGTGGATTGGTGCCAGCCTGCAAACCCGAAGGTTGCTGGTTCGATTCCCCAGTCAGGGCACATAACCAAAGTTGCAAGCCAGGTCTCCATCCAGGTCCGTAGCTGGAGGCAGGTGAAATACGACAATACATTGATGTCTCTTACCCTCTCTGCCTCTCTCTCCCTTCCCCTCTCTCTAAAAATAATGAAATAAACTCTTTTAAAAAATAAATAAAATCTTAAAAAAGGAAAAAAAATAGTTGACTTCTGAGAATTATATTTTTTACACTAAAAAAATTTATGAGAATTATCTTTTAAAATAACAGTATTCTCTTTAGAACTTCATGCAGTTGCTAAGGTATATTCCTTTCCCTGAATAAAATGACCCTTGGCATCAATGAATACACTTAATTAATGTAAATTATACTTTTATGACCTCAGCAACCAGCTTTATATTGATACCCTTTGAGATAGTCTATATCAGCAGATTAAACAGGCTACTTGGTTATTATTAACTATTTACAAGTTTAGTATTTTTATATTTTTGCATCAGTTTTATCTTAGAGTTCCACTAAAGTATTCTGAAATACTTTGTATCCTGACAACTTCTCACATATTATTATAAAATGATTTGCTTACCAACACTGAAGAATCCATGAAAATAATATTTACTAATCTTAAGTAAATATATTAATCTAAAATTTTTTCATTTTTATTTTAATTAATTAACTTTATCAGGTGACATTGTTGACCTGGCATTAATGTAACTGGACAAAAGTCCAAAAATTACACTTATTTTATTAAAAGGTGAAAGATTTATACAATCCGAAGAGAAACCAGAATATGCAAAAATTATACTTAATTTAAAAGAGGTAATGAGTATACAAAATTAAATATTCTTGACAAAGAAAAAGTATGCTTTAGAATGTGCTTTCATTTTCTTTTCAAAGCCAGGTGTGTAATAAAACATAACACCTCCCAAGTCACAGTCTTGAAATTTTTAAAAGTTACTTTTGTTTAGTAGTTATCCTGGTTCTCTTGGTTACTTCTTGGAAGGGGGAGATATTTTTCTAAGAAAAACAAACAATTTCTCCTTTGGTGAGACTATTTTAAAACACTGATAATAAGTTTAAGAGTTTTTTTGGCATATAAAATATTGCAGCTGTTTTTGCAAAATACCAATTTTATGAAAAAGAGAATGGTAGGAAGATTGTAATTCTCTTAACTACAGTACATTAAAACATGTCTCTATGAAAAGAACTAAAACAAAATATCTTTTTTTGAAAAGTCACCATTATATCAATTAATTTGCTATTTTAAAAGTTTAATTTTAAATAGCTTTTATATTGAAAAAATTTATAAAACATTTATCTGTAAACAGGTGAGAAACATATAAATAATTGAATAGATACTATATATTAAAAAACCTAAATATTTCCATAAATAGTAAGATGCAGTTTGATGCTCTGGAAGAAAAACTAAAAAAGCCAAAGTATAATTTGTGTACAGCCATCAAACTGTTTCAGTAACCTAAAATTTGATGGATATTTTATTCTAAAGGCTATATTTGTTTTCTTAAAATTATTTTTATTAATTTACATTATGCCATAAATACAATTAATTTTATTATTAATAAATATAATATATTAGTGAACCACTTAACAACAGCTTTAAGACTGATCAATATTTAAACTTATACTAATAGTTTCTAAATTCCTTGGGCTAGTTAAATCTTCTCATCCCACAAAAACAATGTTATCTTAACTATGCAACTGATTAAAAAGAAAACATGTTAATATAGTGTTCTTGTTCCACTTCTTCAGTGGTATTTTGGTACGTTATTACTTTCTAAAGTAATGAGTTAAATGTAGCATAGTTATTTATCTGTTAATCATGATTAATGTGGAAATTATTTCAATAAAACTATACCTTAGAGTTGGTTGGCCACACTTCACTTGACTGATCATATAAATTCTGAACTTATTAATAAAGTATTAACCTACTATGGGAATTGGCATAATTTTTACTATTACTGTGTGTTTACATGTGCTGATACAGCTCTCAGAAGTTAAATACTTTGCCTAAAACAAATAAAACTGAAATTAGAGGAACCCACTATCAAGAGATTATCAATCCCAGAATTGCCTATCAGATGCCTTCCTAGTGACAAACATTTAAATGACACAGGTTATGACACCAGATTATCATAGATTCATAAGATTTTAGAACAAGAAGAAATCTAATCCAATTGATTTGTTTTACATAGGCCGGAAAAAAAAAAAAAGAGGATTTTATTGTGTTTCTAACTAGCCCCTGCACTTTCTCTATTAAAAATGTTACTATTCAAGTTAATGAAGCTTAACAATGTCAAGCTTTGAACTAATCCTTTTAAAATCAATAATCTACCTGGCTGATATGGCTCAGTGGATTGAGCACTGACCTGCAAGCCCAAGGGTCACCTGTTTGATTCCCAGTCAAGGCACATACCCAGATTGCAAGCCAGGTCTCCAGTCAGGTCCCCAGCTGGAAGCATATGAAAGGCAACCATACATTGAAAAAAAAAACAAAAAACTCACTAAAATCAATAATATAAATTAAGGTCATTTTAGTAACTCTCATGACAGCTCTTCCCCATTAGCATTTACCATTTACTCTAAGTATTTTATCATCCTTAGACATGATTAAAATGCATATTACATAAAAATAAGTTTATTATCCAAAACTTTTGGCCAGATTAGAGTATGAGAATCCTATAACAGAAAGAATTTTTAACTACTCTACTTTATAGCATATTCTAGAAATAATTCCCATGGGTTCTGCATCCCACAAAGAAAGAGGAGGTTGGGGAGAGCGCAAGTAAGATTTTTTTGTGACAAATGTCATATATTATCCACTGTATCCTTGCCATACATATTTACCATCTAGTGTATGATTGTGCTTCAGGAAAGCTCTGTTTAATCTGGAAAGTTCACTTTGAGGCTAACACAATACTATCCTGGTTCTATTTAAGTTAATATTACATCAATTTGGCTTCCAGAATTACATGAATTCAGCTCTTTGAAATGAGGAGATATAAGTATATTTTCTTACTTTAAATTAGTAGATAAAAACCCATTTTTGTTTGATAAATCAGATTTAATGGAATTTGTTACTGTAGTTTGGCTGGTCAGGACCTTAACAATAAAAGGAATACTGGGAACATTCACATGACTACCATTTCTGTGTGACTGCAAAGATGGCATCATTCCCCCAAATGGACGCAAGCATAGGATGTGTAACACATCAAATGCTTTGTTATAACCAAAACAATACAAATGTATTAGACCATAAACTAGTACTTACTGTAATTTTAATACAACACCAGTCCTAATATTAGTCAATAACTTAATAGTTTGAGTGAAACTATAAACTGGTAGATTAAGTTTGGTTTATGATGCAGTAATTTTCAAGTGAAATTAAGTTTGTAGTTATTGATGGGAATAGTTCCTATCATTTATAAGATAATTCATCTCTCATTTTCCTAAATATTAGTATTTTAAAACATCAATTTGATAGTCTGGAGATGTACTTCATATTTTTTATTCAAGTAATAGAAATAGCAGTACAATGACTTTCTACCTAATTTCCAACTAAAGCATCAGTTGTGTCTCACTATTTGAAAAGTCTGTTTTCTAGGTGATAAGTTATTTTGGCCAACATATCTTAGCATCCTAGAAAGGCAACTTTTTTCTTCAGAGTACTGAAGATAATCATGACAGTTTTTGACTCTTCTGAGATGCAAGTGTATATCCGGTTAAGAACTTCTGGTTTTCAATCCAGCCATTTCCTCCTTTAAAAATTGAGGTCAAGAATTAAATATCTTAAAATGTGGACATTCCTAACATAGTGTCTCATATTCAATATATGATAGCTTTCCTTTCCATTTTTTCTTTTATGCCCCAGGATATACTGAAAAGAAACTAAAACTAGAACTACCTGATTTTAACTGCCTGACTGTCTTCTATCTGCTTCAATATGCTTTAGAGTGTTTTTTTATTTAAATACCATTTCCATCTAAGTTAACAAAAAGTTTCAAAGCTAACAAAATGATTTCCATATAAAAGAGAATATGGTGGAAAAACTTTAAAAGTCTGCAGTATAGGAAATAACTCACAAATAAAAATAGATAAAGCATCAAAACATCAAGGATTCTTTTACTCCATATTGAGTAAATTAGCAACTAAACAGTCAATTATTTATTCTGGGATAATAAAGCAAGTGTTCTCTTATGGTTGTTAGTTTGAGATGAACATTATAAAAATAGAAGTCAGTTAATACAGAATTTTACTTGATTCATTCTCTGTAATGAAAACATCAATATTTTCAGTGGATAAGGCACTGGCCTGTGAACCCAAAGGTCACAGGTTCGATTCCCCCCAGACAGGGCACATAACCAGGTTGCAAACCAGGTCTCCAGTCAGGTCCATGGCTGGAGGCAGGTGAAAGGCAACAGTACATTGATGTCTCTCTCCCTCTCTGCCTCTCTCTCTTCCCCTCTTTCTAAAAATAATGAAATAAAATCTTTAAAAAAAAAGAAAACATCAATATTTTAACAAAATACTAGAAAGAAATGTTTAGAATTATTTGATCATTTTGTTGTGTTATGAAAACCATGGCCTGCACCCTAGACTGAGATCCAATTTAACATTACCCTGTATCCAGTATATGGGCAGGGATTGGCTCATTAGACAGGTATCTCTTCAATGGGTAACACTACCTTTATTTAATTACCATGTTGAATGAACTAAGAAATGTCTGGAGGCCTTGGCTAGAAACAAATTATAAAGACTTATGCATAGGTTGTAAGGATTTGCAAACCAAAAACACAACTAGGCAATACCCAGAATGCCCTAACAAAGGAAGAAAAACTAAAAGTTCACATAGTAAAAAGTACATTCTGAAGAAGTGTCAGTCCTGTATCCTTAGCCTCTGGATCAATGTGAGATAGCAATCTTCTAGAAGATGGTGGTCTGGGTAATGGATGTCATGTGATCTGGGTACATTCTTTCTTTAGTCTTTCAAAGGTAATCGAAGGTGTTATATGTGGGTTTAATGCATATTCAGGCATTGAAGCAGGACTAGGAAGTTCAAAAATGTAAGTTCCTTGGCCAGAGTTAAGTGGTAGTGGGGGCTGGGAGGAGGTGGGCAAAAGGAAGGAAAATGGGAAATCTGAAATAATGTCAATAATAAAAATAAAGTTTAAAAAAGTTTGTTTCTAGGCTAGTTAATACAGTAATAAAAGCATTTCCTCATGCTCCAACCTACTTGATTTAAGTAATTTAGCAGCTTGAAATTAGTGACTCCATTATTTCTTCACTCTATTCCTCAATCACAATCATATTCATAATAATAATCTTCATTTCTATCATTCTCAATCCTCCTAACAACTCTATAAGATTGACACTATTATAAATTCTGTATTACAGAAGAGGAAATGTGTACTAAAAGTGATTAAATACCTGTAGAACAGTTCACAAGGTTGTGGAAAATAGAAATCACACTGGCAAATGCTTAATGCTGAATGTTAGAAGTGACAAAACAATGGTGGCAATGTAACATATTTAACATTGCAACTAGGTTTACTTTGCTTTGTTGCAGTCTGATGAGAAATGTGAGTTATAAAAGATTTCTATAAAATATCAAGTCTTACCTGTTTCTCATATTACCCTTTGATTTTTTGTTAGCTCTCTAACAAGGCAAGTTTTTGAACAATTATTTGAACTTTCTTTTTTTAACAGATTTTATTTATTTCCCAAGAGAGAAGAAGGGAGAGAAGCAGAGAGGGAAAGAAACACCAATGTATGGTTGCCTTTCACCTGCCTCCAGCCAAGGAACTGGCTGGAGACCTGGCTTGCAACCTGGTTATGCGCCCTGGCTGGGGAATCGAACCAGCGACCTTTGGGTTTGCAGGCTGGCACCTTATCCACTGTGCTACCAGCCAGAGCTGAATTTTCTTTTTTATTTTACCTGTCTTACACCCTCCTTAATTCTGTATAAATTCTTAACAAAATCTCAACTGGTTTGAGAAACTCCAATATGTTCTTCTTTAAACATACTTTTATTGAACTCCTACAAATATGCCAGGCCCTGTCTTAAGAAATTTAATTTCAACTATATACATTGATAGTCAGAGACATGGTTTGGATTCACTTTGGTATTTTTACATATTTAAAACAAATTACTTCCCACTATATAGATAAATACATTATCTCATAAAATGGGTTTGTCTAAGATAGCTACACCTTGTTGGGGGTGGGGGTGGTAAACATCTGATATAATTACTGCTAGCTTGGAATTTTTTAAAATCTTAGAACAGAAAATGCAACAACAAAACAATGTTAAGGCTTTATTTTCTTGCTAAAAGAAGAGGCTGAAATTTCTTTATAAGAAATAATATAATATATTTCTTCTAGGTTATTATCTTTATTTTTACAGAGAAAGGATTTCTTCAGGATAAGTGACTATCAATTTTTCAGTATCTCTAAAAGCAAAACACTATATTATAGGGAATAATCATTACCAATCAATCCTTCCTCCAAGATAAAATATTTCAGCATAACATTCTGAAAATATATGTTTATATTTTCTTTCACTTTATGTTATAATAAGGGAGATGCTGAAATGTAAGAATGAGCCAGAAATGAAGAAATTTGGTTCTTGTCACTGGTTCTACAGGCAGTAATATAATCTTCTTTGACAAGTAGGAAGATGGAAGAGAAAAAGTTGGATAGAAGTTGACAAATCAGAACTTTGCTTGTCATATAGTAGAAGAGGTCAAGAACATGTGAAGTGTTTGAGAACCAAGAAATCAAATGTACCCATGTAGCTAATGGATCTGTAATGCCCATCTGTACAAATGGGGAAATCTATTAAAATCCTTCACTGGGAAATTCATGTGGAATTAAAGAGTTGAAAGCATTCATTGTCAGGAGCAAACCAGGTTTTTGGCCATTGGATAATAGAAGTAGAATTGAATGGGAGTAGCCTGACTCCAATATTGAACAAAAGTTACAGTTCAGTATCCCAGAATGTCAGCTTAGAAAACAGGTCTGTGAGCCTGATATTTTGCTTTCTGATCCCTTTGACTGATTAGAGTTGTGTGATGTTGCAGGTGCACAAACGAAGTAATTAGTAACTAGCTGGAAGACTGCAGATGTACACTAATTGAAATATAGGGGTAGTAGGAGCTTTGGTAATAGGTCTAGGAATGATCCATTAATGTATGGAGGATTCTTGTGCTATCATATTTATAGTCTCTTCATTGAATTCCCAAGCCTGTCTAATTGTCCCATGGAAATGATTACAAAAATGACTTAAAAACATTTAGAGCTCTTTTAGTTAATATGTTCTTAATCAGTTCAAAATGTTTAGTTGACCAGAAAATGTTTTTAAAGGTGAACAATTCTACTTTTAAAAAAAATAAAATGAGACCTTGACAAGGTGTTTTGCCTCATTCTAGCATCTCTCTTGTTACCACATAAAGTGAAAGAAAATATCAGTGTATATTTTCAGGTTGTTATGCTGAAACATTTGATCTTGGATGAAGAATTGATTGATAATGATTGTTCCCTATAATAGTATTTTGCTTTTAGAGATACAAATACAACTGAGAGGAGACTTTGTTAAAGTTTCTAAGAATGATGTTTTAAGTCAATGGCTTATTGAAAACTTATTGAACAAATATCTCTTGAGTGCCAATTATGTACAAAACATTGTGCTGAAACTTTTGAGCATAAACATAATATAATCAAAGAAGAACATAAAAAGAGGCCTAAAAATAATTCAAGAGAGCTGCAGGACAACATGAAACTTAACAACATCTGTATCATAGGGATACCAGAAGGAGAAGAGAAACAAGGAATGGAAAACCTGTTCAAAAAAGTCATGATAGAAAATTTCCCTAACATGATAAGTGAAAACATGAATCCAGTTCAGGAAGCACAGAGGGTCCCAATGAGGATCAACCCAAACAGACCAACACCAAGGCACATTATTATTAAAATGGCTAATTTCAAAGACAA
>PVIW01007680.1:0-54390 GCA_004026585.1 Noctilio leporinus
CCACTGAAGGCCTATTCCTTGTATTCATATACTTGGTTCTGTTTTGCTTGTTGTTAGTTTTAGATCACCTTCTTATACCATGTAAAAGAATAAACTCAAAATGAAGTAAAGACTTAAATGTAAGACCTGAAACCATAAAGTCCCTAGAAGAAAACATAGACTGTAAGCTCTCTGACACTGCTTATAGTGATATTTTTTCTGATAACACCTCCTCAGGCAAGAGAAACAAATGAAAAAATAAACAAATGATACTACACCCAAAGGAAAAGTTTTTGCATAGCAAGGGACACCAACAATAAAATGAAAAGACAAACTACTGAATGGGAGAATATATGCACCAATGAAACATCCAATAAGGGGTTAATACTCAAATTTTATAAAGGACTCATACAACTCACCACTAGAAAAACCAAACATTCCAATTAAAAAATAGAAGACCAGAATAGACACTTCTCCGAAGAGGATATACAAATGGTCAATAGACATATAAAAAGTTGCTCAACATAAACTAACCATCAGAGAAATGCAAATCAAAACTACAATGAAATACCACACCTGTCAGAATGGCTATCATCCATAAATCAATAAACTAGCATTGGTGAGGATATGAAGAAAAAGAAAACTCTCATGCATAGCTGGTGGGATTATAAATTGGTGGAGCCACTATGGAAAACAGTATGGAGGTTTCTCAAAATATTAAAAATTGAACTACCTTATGACTCAGAGATTCCACTTCTGGGTATTTATTCAAAGAAATCCAAAACACTAATTCAAAAAAAGTATTTGCATCCCTATGTTTATTGCAGTATTATTTACAATCCAAGATATGAAGCAACCTAAGTGCCCATTGATAGACAAATGGGTAAAGAAGTGGTACAGCCTGGCCAGGGTGGCTCAGTTGATTGGAACATCATTCAATAAACCAAAAGGTCACAGGTTTGATTCCTGGTCAGGGAACATAGCTGGGTTACAAGTTTGGTTCCTGGTGGAGGCATGTACAGGAGGCAACGGATTGATATTTCTACACCCTCTACCCCTGTCTCCCTCCTTCCCCTTCTCTCTAAATTCAAAAAGCATATCCTCAGGTGAGGATAGAAAATGGTAGTATACATATACAAGAATGAAATCTTATCATTTGCAACAACATGAATAGACCTAGAGGGTATTAGGCTAAATGAAATCTAAAGAACAAAATGGATTATCAATAACAAAAAAACAGACTCGTAGATACAGAGAACAAACTGATGGTTGACAAAGGGGAGGGGGGTTGAGGGGCTAGGTGAAAAAAGTGAAAGATTAAGAAGTACAAATTCGTAGTTACAAAATAGTCGCAGGGATGAAAATTACAGCATAGGGAATATAGTCAATAATATTATAATAACTATGTTTGGTGCCAGGTGGGTACTGGACTTATCAGGAGGACCACTTCATAAATTATATAAATGTCTAATGATTAAGCTGTACACCTGAAACTAATATAAAATAATATTAACTGTCATTACATTTTTTAATTAAAAAATGTAGGTGTATTAAAATCCACATTTAAAATAATGAAATTTATTATGATTTCACTATGTTTGCTTTAATGGAAGCAGATTTATCAAAGATCAAAGATATTTTCAAAATTGACTTTTTTCACTTAACACTGTTCCTGGAGTTTCTTCCATTTTGTGTTTACAGCTTGATTTCATTCCTCTTTAACAGCACCACAGCATTTCGTTGTACAGCTGTACCTAAATCCCATCTTTTAAAAATTATAGATTGAAGGAGCAATGCCCCAGCCAACACCTTCATGCCATACTGCCTTGTACAGCCAGGTTCTAACGTGGTCCGTGGACCATTGGTCGAATTGCATCACCTGCAAGTTTGTTGGAACTAGTCTCAGATCCTACCCCAGACCCACTGAATCAAATGCAAAAGCTGTGTTTCTGCAACCCAGGAGGCTTGTGAAAACACAGGTTCTAAGCCCACCCATGGTTCTGGGGTAGGGCTGAGACTGCATTTCTAACATGTTTCCCAAATGATGCTGAAAGTGCTTGTATGGGAACTTTAGCAAATTGAGTGAAAGGCAGTCATGTCCCCCACACCTCCCTACATCTTCCCTTCAAGGTTAAATGTCACCAATTCCTTAATGGTGAGTTATGGATTGGGTAGGGGAGCCATGAGAACCCTTTGTCTTCATAAAGACTTTTTAAATATATAGATGATAAAAGAAGTCAAAATTCCTATACAACAACCTGAACAAATCAAGTCACTCATTTTTCTTTCAGTCCACATTCAGAAACAGACATCATTTCCTTTAACAACATGATAAAAACTATGTTGCATCAGTGTTACAACGAGCCGTTGCTCCAGCCTCCTCAAGCAGAAGGCCCATATTATATTTCACACATTTTAGAAAAACTGCCAAAAGTTAAGAGACATTCTAAAACAAATTGATTAATGAGAGTTCACATCTTTGGAGCTAGTTTTCTACAAATGTAAAGGCTATGAGAACTTTCCAAGAGAATAATACACCCCTGTGGCAGCTGGCTCACCCCACCTCTGGCAGACCAAGCAACAAGTCTGATTTCAAACCTACAGCCCAGCAAAACATAAATTCACCCAGAGACTAGTTGCTCCTTTCAATAGTTAATAGGGGGAAAACTTGAAAGTATCTTAACTAAACATGTGGGGAAACCAGCACACTTTACACCAGGCTTTAACTTGGAAGCAACTAACTCTGGATTCCTAGAAATAGATGCTTCCAAACAAAATCACCTGGAAGTGGCTGCATTACTTTGCCTGATTCTTATGTCCAGGGAGAGGCCAACATGCCAGGACCAATTCTGGTGAGCAAAGGGTCTTGCTTCCTTCCTCTCTCCATTCAGTAGGTCAGCCAAGCAGATTCTTTGGGCAGAGTACCTGGCAAAGCCTGCACAACAAATGCTACAAGATTTCAGAGCCCTACCTCCTCCAAACAGTGAAGAGAATGGGGGTGATGGCCGCATGGGTTCTTCACAGGGTTGGGAATGAGTGTGTCAATGACTCACGGACACAGCGATGGAAAGGAAATTGAAAACACTAGTTATAGCAATTCTGACTTTTAGAAACCCACTTACCCTCCCTTCTCTACAAATACTGTATTCATACCTCACCCATTGGTGTAGGCAGACACTGTCATAAAGTAGTCCCTTGGTGACCCTTTCTGGAGTTGGGAACAAGCCTCTGCCTCCTGAAGCCCCCATCTTCCACAAATTCAGGGGTGGGTGGTAAAGGTAGCCAGACAGGATTCCTGGACAAGCGGAACTGATGCCAAGGCCTCCCAGACATTGGTGCCTCATCCACTTTAGTGCTTTTGAGCAAATGCCGATCTTGCCTTTGTCTGGACAGTGAAAAACTCCATCACTGCTCCAGACACTATTAACCTACAAACAACTAGAGAGCAAGAGAGTCCAAGGCCACTGACAACCGAGGTGTCACACAACTGCTATTCATTCATTGAGTCTCTGGTCAGATTGTTGGAAACCCCCAACAAGTCTCAGTTTTCCTAGCTAGAAAATGGGGATAATATTCACACTCCTTGTAATGCTGCTCTGAGGATTAACTGAGACTTTATATGCAAAGAGTTGGCACATACTAAGTACTCAATGGACACAGCTGCAAGAGCTTACAATACAGCTCAAAATAACACAAATACATTCCATTCAAAAGTTGGCCTGGGCATTGGTTATGGTATGACGTATTTAGTAACTGTCTTTGAATTGTACCTATATGTACACTTTTTGTTTTTGTATGCAGTTTTGGATGCATTACTTATTTCACAGTAAAAATGGGGGGGGAGGGGATACTTTTTTATAGTGGTCATTAAGTGGAGAGAGGAGGGAAAGAACAGACTTCCTTCACTGTCTGTGCTTTTGAATGTTGTGCCAGAGGCCTGTATTAACTAGTTCAAAAAAGTATTATGTGTTGGGTTATCAAAATAGGTTTTCATCCCTGGCTGGTGGCTCAGTGGGTAAGGCACTGGCCTACGAACCCAAAGGTCGCTGGTTCAATTCCCAGCCAGGGCACATAACCAGGTTGCAAGCCAGGTCTCCAGCCAGTTCCATAGTTGGAGGCAGATGAAAGGCAACCATACATTGATGTTTCCCTCCTTCTCTGCCTCTCTCCCTTCCCCTCTCTCTGGAAATAATAAATAAAACCTTTAAAAGAAGAAGAAGAAGCCTAAGATATTTAGAAACAAAAACAAAACAGGTTTTCCCTTTTCAAATTTTCTATTTCTACTACCAAAATCAAGCTTTAAATCACATTATTGGTGTCTTCTGCTTGGCTTCCTTGCTATATAGCTACGTGTACCTTTAATGAACTTGATCCAAACGTGAACATCAGTGAGAAACTTTTTATAGGCTTCCTTGTGGGAGTGGATATTTAGGGAAACCTCTTTGGAAGGTAATGTAGCAATACCCATAAAAGTCATAATGTCTCCCCTTTGGCCCACTTCAGAAACATTGTCTACAAAAGGATTACATAGGCAAGCAAAGGATATACAAGAATATTCATGGTAGTACTGTCTGAAATTTAAAAAAAGAAATAAAAGAAGAAATGCTGAAATTGGAAACAAACATCATCAATTGGGACAAGGGACAATAATGGTGCCTCCATATTTGAAACTGTAATAATCTCATATTTAAGAAATGCTCTGACAATTAATAAAGGTGTGTCTACCTGTGCAGATGTGCAACTATCTTCAAGATAGACAGTACATTAAACAAGCAATGTGTACTTAACACTTCTGGGCCATAGCTGGTGCGGCACAGTGGACTGAACATTGGCCTGTGAACCAAAAGGTCACTGGTTCTATTTCCAGTCAGGGCACATGCCTGGATATGGATATGGGGGAGGCAACCAACTGATGTTTCTCTTACACAGTGATGTTTCTCTACCTCTTTCCCCACCCCTCTCTCTAAAAACAAATAAATAAAATCTTGCCCTGGCTAGTGTGGCTCAGTAGAGTGCCTGCCTGCAAACCAAAGGGTCACTGGATTGATTCCCAGTTAGGACACGTGCCTGGGTTGTGGGTCAGGTCCCCAGTTGGGGGTCAGTGAGAGACAACAACACATTGATGTTTGCTTCTCTCCCTTTTCCCTCCATCCTACCTTCCATCTCTAAAAATAAATAATTTAAAACAAAGACTTCTGGAAAAACATTTAAAAAATTAAGTGGTAGTTTGTTTTCAGGAGTGGAATATGGGCATGAGGAGGGAGGCTTGCTTTTTATCCTGTCTTTTTCCCTTTCATATTACATTTTTAGTTAAAAAGTAAGTCAAAATAAAATAAAGGAGGGATGGTTTGATGAGTGAAGAAGGCACTTACAAGACAGCATTCAACTGGCTAGAGGTGGAGGATACTATATTCTTTTTTCCTCCATCTGCCCCACTCCAAACTTCTGCCAATCTGCATTTTTCCCAATCCAGTCAAGCCTTAACTTTAGGCTCTAAACAAAGACATTATTGTTTTCGCTTCTTCAATCAAAACTGGATTTATTTGCTTTCCATTCCTCTCAATGTTGCTGATGGAAGATAAGGCAAAAGGCATCCTAGGGTGTGGGGCAAATACTCCCTTTTGGCCAGTGCGCCCTCCCAGTTTACCTGACCTCTGAATGGGATTTCCTCATCTTCTCCCTAAGGAACTCAAAAACCTCCCCAGGAATGGCAGGAACCTTGAGCCAATGCCTCCATTGCTGCCAGAATTGTAAAGTTTTAACCAGTGTGGTATATATCTCCTGACACCCTGCCCCTAAAAGACTGAGCTAGGGATCCTACAGATGTGTGTGCCTTTTTCAACTATTTATAGTAGCTTACACTTTCTTCTCTACAGCTTTTACATTGGTTGAAGTCTTTTACAGGTAAGTAGTCATTATACAAAGGAGAAAAATGAAATACTTTCAATAGAACCTATACTTGTCTGATGAGCCTGACACATCTGGTCATACCATAACCAATGCCCAGGCCACGCCTGACATATGGCCCTCAATAAATGTGATTCTTCAGTTCTAACATTCTCCCAGGTACTGCTGATGCTGCTAATGCAGGGACAATATACACTTTGAGTAATTAGGGTGTAGACAGAGTGCAGATCCTGGCACAAGCAAGTGTTGGTAGTAGTATTTTTTTTTTTAAAGATTTTATTTATTATTTCCAGAGAGAGAGGAAGGGAGACAGGCAGAGAGGGAGAGAAACATCAATGTATGGTTGGCTTTCACCTGCCTCCAGCCATGTACCTGGCTGGAGACCTGGCTTGCAACCTGGTTATGTGCCCTGGCTGGGGAATCGAACCAGCGACTTTTGGGTTCGCAGGCCGGCACCTTACCCACTGTGCTACCAGCCAGGGCTGGTAGTAGTATTTTTTATTCGCATATTTATTTTCCCCCACCAAGAGCAAACCATTCCTTCAATGGATGGCTATTCTTAGAATGCATCTGAGATGCTTCAACCTAAATACTGAAATCCAAAAGAATATTCTCTAAAACCAGGAACATGATGTTTTTCATGGGCTGTGAACTAAATAGACATTCATTTCTTTAAAGCTCATGTCTCCACCTGCCCTCTTTGTATCCATTTTGACCTGAATTGGATCAATAGTCATAATTTCCCATGTTGGTCTCTCATCTTATTATCTTAAATAGCACAAGTTCCTCTATTATGGGTGTACTGGATGCTGTTGATCTCCACTCCAGAATCCTATTCTGATCCTGTGGCTTGTTCCCCAACTATTATGTGTTTAGTGAGCAAACAATACCTGGCTGTCCTCTTCTCCAAGGAATGGGCATTGAGCTATTGACCTCCCTGTCCAGGGAAGAGGCAACCCTCTGACTAATATGGTGTGGAAATGTTTACTAGTTGCCTATAGACAGGACAAAGTTGTGGTGCTGTCCACACTTGGGAACTGCAGAGAGATAAGGCCAGAGCTGGACTCCAGCTCGGGACAGTCCTGCTCAGCTCCATCCTCTACCCTGTCCCATTCCCTCTTCCCTTATAGGTTGCTTCTGAGCTCTCTCCCTCAATAAATCACTTTACAAGAACCACCATCTCAGAATCTGTTTCTAAGGAACCCAAAAGACAATTTGCATTGAAATAGCTATTCAATTGCTGAAATATTTTCACAAACTGTTAACAAAGTTTTTTCTGTTCTAGTTTCTCTTTTCTAATCTTGAATCAGATATCATTTGGCTAACATCTGTGTTCCCCATCTCACACACACTCCTCTGATTTACTCTTCTCTTGGAGAAGTCATATCCAAAAAAAGATGTCTTAATCTTTTTTTTCATCTGTTTAAATATTAAGGAAAGACATTTTCAGGCTCTGGTTTCCCTGGATCTTTTCCAAGATGTTTCCTTTGTTTTGTGTCTTTCCATAGATGCTCTGTCCCCTCAGTAGTTACAGGGCCCAGGAGCAGATGGGGGTTGGGGAGATTAATCCTGATTCTCTATCCCATTGTCTTTAACCACCTAGTCAATATTGTTGCTACAATTTCAGGGAGGTCTTTGAATCAGTTGTGTCTTGGCTAATCAGACTATGAGAAAACATACCCTTTGCTCAACTGTCTACTGTATTTGTGTTAACAGTGTTCATATCTTTGCTTCTGGTCTAAATTCACTTCATAGTCAAAAGCAAAAATCTAACATTCACATCTTAGTCAAAGACAAGACTGACACAGAATTCTGGTAAGAACTTTTGGAAGCAGGTTGGTTGGTCAATAAACTAAAAAAAGTGTCTGGGCTGGTGTATCTCTCCACACCATCCTCCTCTCCTTTCTTGGAGAGTGAATAAAATCTTTACTCTCTACATTGTCCTCTCTTTGTGAATTCTTTCACAGCCCATGTCACTGACCACCCTAACATTTTGGGCCAGTATGGGATATTCTCTATTTCTCCCTCTCCTTCTGTCTCCTAAAATTGTGACTAGGGAAGCAGTGGGCATTGGAAGTTCAAACCAGGCTAATCCCCTAACCCTGTCTTTGTGAGGCTTGGAGAGAGGATTCTAACTCTTCCCCAACTCTCTGGACTCTCTGCATAGCCTCCTCCTTACCGACTTTCAGGGCCAGTAACCATTATAAGAAAACTTCTTTTTGTCCTGGAACAATTTATAAGCAATATGGAAACATTTCTATTTTTCTCCCTTCCTAATCCTTCCAGAATTCAGCAACTCTTAATGAGTTAGAATTATTTTTATGGCAATATGTTTGTTTGCATAAACCCAATAAGAATCTGTTCTCTTTATAACACCATTTTCTAAATATGATTTTATCAACCAAGTCTTTGTCTGGAATGTCATAATTAAAAGAGTCATGCCTGGACTCTGGATGTTACCAAAAAGCCATAAGGAATTAAGATTGACTTTTGAAGCCAATAAAAGCCCCTTGGAGAAATAGCCTGGTACCTGGCTTGGTCATATGTTCACAACAGTCTTTCCAGGTAAGGAATGAAGGTTGCTTTCCTGAAAGATGGCAAAGAAGGAACCTGAAGACACTTCAAAGATTTGAGGAATCCACCCAAACCTCTAGATATTGCCAACAAAGCCAGGTAGCAACTGTGTGGCTTGACTTCTTTGCCCTGAGAGGCTGGCTAAAGCTCACTCTGAAAGCTCCTTGTAAAATTCCAGCAAAGCAGATTTGAAGGAGCCTATATGATCAATTACTATTCTTGTTGTACTCATGCAAATAATCACGCCAAATTGAAACTGGATTTAATGCAGTCTCTTTAATAAGATGAAGGTGATTTTAGGAAGAGTAATTGTGTTTCAATGGAAATCATAATGTCTAACTCTCACTCACAAACTGATTGAGTCCTTCTCTCTTTGGTTTTCTTCCAAGCTAATGTTTCATTTTTCCCCTCATCTTTTGAATTGGAAGCATTGAGAACTACTGATGCAGTGTCAGCCATACAGATTTACCTACTACTCCACTTTTCCTTTTGGGATTTTAAGGCCAATATCTGGTTTTGGTGTTTTTGGCTTATTCTCTTCTTAGAACCTAGTTTTTTTGGGGGGGTTTCTTTTTTATTAATTAATTTTTTATTTCTTATTTTTAAGCCATGTGTCCTCAAATATCTCATAGCCTTCCTTCAATACAGTGTTCAGGCTCTGGGAGATACCTTTCACAAATGGCCTCCAGCCACAGCTCTTGCTTTTTAGGATGTTCAAATCCACCTTCTTCTCCTTAAATTACCCATACCTGAACCCACAGGCAGGGACAGTACTATAGACTTAGCTGGCCTAAACTAGTTACAGAAGAAGAGGCCTTCATCCTTACTTCCCAGAACTGGAACTGGGCCATGTCATTAAGAATTCATTTTAGGAGACAGATAAGCCAATTAGAAAATAGACAAAGGACTTGAACAGACAGTTCTCCAAGGAGGGCATACAAAGGGCCCATAAGCATATAAAAGAATGCTCAATATCACTAGCCATCAGAGAGATGCAAATTAAAACCACAATGAGATACCACCTCTTCACACCTGTCAGAATGGCCATCATCAACAAATCAACAAACAACAAGTGCTGGTGAGGATATGGAGAAAAGGGAACCCTAGTGCACTGCTGGTAGGAATCCAGACTGATGCAGCCACTTATGGAAAACAGTATGGAATTTCCTCAAAAAACCTAAAAATAGAACTGTCTTATGACCCATAAATTCCACTGCTAAGATTATATCCAAAGAACCCTGAAACATCAATTCAGAAGAGGCACTCCATGTTCATAGCAGTGCTATTTAAATTGCCAAGTGCTGGAAATAGCCTGAGTGTCCATCAGTGGATGAATGGATCAAAAAACTGTTTTACATTTACACAATGGAATACCATGTAGCATAAAAAAAGAAGGAATTCCTACTATTTGTGACAGCAGGAATTGGAGAATATCATGCATAGTGAAATAAGCTAGGCAGTGAAAGACAAATACCACATGATCTCACTTAATACAGGAAACTAATGAATAAAACAAATAGATGAGTAGAATGGAATCAGAGACATGGGGGAAAAGGAGCAGAATGATGGTGACTAGGAGGGAGAAAGAGAGTAGGGAAAGTAGGGGAAGGATTTAGTCAAGGAGCTAATGTGAAAGACCCATGGACATGGACAACATGGTAGGATTGACTGAGGGAGAAGGGATGGGGAGGGTGGAGCAGGGGAGAGCAATTGGGGATAAAGGAAACAATTATAATACAACCACAATAAATAAATAACTTTTTTAAAGAATAAACCCATTTTAAATCCAAAGAGAGGAATAATAAAATAAAGCCAGCCCCATTTGCTATTGTGGCCCCATTTGCCTAGCAGGTCTGACCTTGTTAAACATGACTGCCATTTTACTTTTTTGAGCTTGTGTCCAAAGACTGGAAATTACTGGAAAGCAAGAACACAACTAACCGCTCCCTACAGGCACAGGGAGAAGATATCATTGGAATAAACTGCAGCTTCATTGCAATGCCCCAACAACCTAGGAGCCACACAACAGCCCCCTTATCCCTTTTTAATCTAGTTACAATCTAATTAAAGTTAAAAGTCCCTCCAACCCCCACCCCTCAGTGCTGATGTATCTATCTCTCCATATTATGCCCCTCTCCTTTCATTGAGAGTGTATAAAAAAAACTCTACTCTCTCTAAAAAAAAAAAAAAGAAAAAGGAAGAAAGAAAGAAAGGTCAAAATCTCAAATTTTTGCTCATTTTACCAATTATGTATTTTGTATAGAGCTCAAGAGATGGCAGGGCAGATCTCTCACACCAGAAGGCCAGACCTGTTCCTCTAGCTCCAGGCACAGCAGTATCCGTGGTTCCTTTTTAGGGGTCATTATTACTCAAAGGCACATCTCCATCGGAACATAAACCAGGGCAGCAAAAACAGGTTGAAGATATTTTCATAATTCTATTTGTTGATCACTTTAAAAGTCAAAATCATAATTTAAAAAATTTTAATGGTTATCTGTAGATTTAAATGATCTGTTCCATAGAAGTTAGAAAGTAAGCCACTTTGTAATTGTAAAATGTCTAGCAGCCCTGGCTGGTGTGGCTCAGTGGATTAAGCTGGTTCAATTCCCAGTCCGGGCACATGCCTGGGTTGCCAACCAGGTTCCCAGTTGGACACGCATGAGAGGCAATGCACACTGATGTTTCTCTCCCTCTCTTTCTCTTGCCTTCCTCTCTCTCCCAAAAAAATAATAAAATCTTTAAATAAAATAAAAATAAAATGTCTAGCAGCCTCATTAAAAAAAAATAAGGAAAAAGACACAGGTGAAATTAATTTAATGAGAAATTTTGTCTAACCCAATGTATTCAAATATTACCATTTCAAAATAAAATTAGCAGTAAAATAAAGATATTTTACATTAAGTCTTTGAAATCTAGTATCTGTTTTATAATTACAGCATGTCTCAACAGAACTAGCCACATTTTGGCAGCTCAGCAACCACACATGGCCAGTAGCTGCTGTATTGCTGTACTGCACTGGTATAGCTGCAGGTTTTCCTATTCCTCGATGCCTCCTCAATATTAGCTGCTCCCTTTATGAGATAGACTGTGTAAAGCCCTTTGGAAAAGCATCAGATGGGAGGCATTTTTATTCACTGGCTTCAATGATTTCATCTCCTCCTAAAAGTCACCAGAAGTATCACCTTGTAGCAAAAGATGGAGGAGTCAGGAGTCTGGGGTGAGAGGGGTACAAGCCATCTCTTTTCTTGCTCACTCGGTGGGCAGATGACATCTACTAGACACCACTCATTCTCAGGCTCCTCTGCAACCTGCTAAACCCCAGGCTAGTGTGTAGTTTCTACCAGGTCCCTGTTCCCTCCGTTATCTCACCTTCTTGCAGAAGAAGCAGGCTTCTAATAACTGACATGGGCAAGACTGGTGAGGCCCCAGTCTAACAGATAATGCTAAGGAAGACATTGGGAGGCAAAAGAGGCAGAGAACAGGATTATATAGAAGATAGAAAGAGGCAAAAGAGGCAGATAATGGGATTAGATAGAAGACAGAAGAACATGAACTTCAGAACCAGCCAGTTTGGTTCCCAGCTGTCACTTCTGGTTGTTTAGCTCTCTGAGCCTGTTCTCATCTGTGAAGTGGGTGTAACAATAGCACCATTCCTCAGGGTTGTTTTGGATAAGATGATAAATGCCGAGGAAAGTGGCCATTCATGGTTTACTGACATCTGAGGAAGCTGTGTGACCCTTTTCAGGGTCTCTATTATCTGCCAAGCCACTTACCTCACTTACTAACCCTTCTTCTTCCTGGGAAGACACTATCAACTACCCACCCAAATCCTCTCAGCCAACCCAACCCTCCACCCAAATCATCTGAGTCTCCTGCCAAATTATCTCAGGTAGTTCCTGTAAGGCCAACGGCTTCCTGCATCTCCTGCCTGAGGATGTTCCCCAGGAAACATAAGAGGCCTGCAAGGGGCTGGGGGTTGAGGACTGCCTATGACTTGAGGGTCCCAGAATGAACCCCCAAGCAAGGAGGGATGGGATTTGATAGATCAATACCCTAGCTTTCTCACTCCTGGAGCAATTCTGGAGGGCATTCTATATATCTCTTCAGAGGAACTCCAGTGGGATTGAGCACCAGTTGCTCACAGTGGTAACCTGCTCATTAACTCACTCTCATTGGCTGCCTGCTCCTCACTGTGCCTCCTGGGACAATCTCCCAAATAAACTGCTTACAGAATCAGCTAACTCAGATCTAGAGTTCTCAACTCTAGATCAGTGACTCAACTTGCAAATTCTTCCCTGAGAAGCAGTTAGTCCCAAATATTTCCTGGTTAATTCTCCATCTAGAGAATTAACTCAGGCACTGATGAAACAGCTCCATCAGTTGTTTACTCCAAATGCTGGTACCTTATCAACAGTCAGCAATGCTCCCTGGGCTCCCTTCACTTTATCTTTTCTTTCTTTCTTTTTTTTTTAATTTAGAAGATTTTATTCATTATTTTTAGAGAAGGGCAGGGAGGAAGGAAGAAAGGGAGGGAGACATCATTGTATGGTTGCCCTTCATCTGCCTCCAGCCACAGACCTGGCTGGAGACCTGGCTTGCAACCTGGTTATGTGCCCTGACTGGGAATTGAACCACAGACCTTTGGTTTTGCAGGCCAGAGCCCTATCCACTGTGCCACCAACTAGGGCTCTTCACTTTATCTTAAAGGACAAAATGGAGGAAGTGACCGTAGAACCTACCAGAAGAAGAAGAAATAGGCGGCGCTCTCAAGGACATCCACAAAGATGAAAAGCTAAGAAACTCTCCAGGACAACCAATGACAAATGACTGCATGAGTGGTCCCCAATTCCCTTGGCTCAGTTGTCTATGAGCCTAGATTTGCATTTGCTTGATGGGTCCATTGATAGTCTTGGGACCCACCCCCATCTACAAGACCACCCACTTCCCCTCCATAGGACCCTCCCTGACTCTGACACTCCCTAAGCATTATTTCCACCCCAATCTAAGATACCAGCCTAGCTACACAGAAGTCAACATTCTACTGAATTACTGGTGCTAAGGACTGAAAAAAGGAGCCTTATATCTAGACTCAAAAGAGTATACACTACAGGATTCCATTTCTATCATGTTCAAAAACAGGTGACAGCAATTTAGGCTATTAGAAGTCATAATATAGGTGCCTCTTGGAAAGTAGGAGACAGTGATTTGAAGGGGGCTTAAGGGAGGGGGCAGTAACTTCCAGGGTCTGTAAATACTCCATTTCTTGGTCTGGGTGCTAGTTATATGTGTGTGTTCACTTTGTAAAAATTCCTAAATTGTTGAATCATGCACTTAAGACTTGTGTACTTTTCTGGATTGTGTTACATTTAAATATAAAATTACTTTCAGAAAGTTTTCAAAAAGAAATAATAGAAAGGAAACCTTTTTTTTAATACTAGCTCACCCTCCAAGGTGGAGGACACTTTCCCCAGGCCAGAAAGGTGGCTTATGGCCAGTATTCTAAGAGCAAAGAAGCATAGGGCCAAGCATAAGAAATCTGAATTAGAGGATCTGAGACAGGTCCTATGGGGATCTGGGGGGAAATGTTCCTACCCCCACTAAAATGCTAGTGGAAACCCTAACCTCTGAAACATCTTCAGGGATCAGGGGCACATATACAATAAAATCTATGAGGCTGTAGACAGAGTGGATAGCAACTGGAGGAGGTTGAACGGATTAGGATGAAATAAGCTTAAATGATATGAAATGGGTTAGAATGGGATGGAATTGGGATGGGCTGGGACAGGATGGGGATACAGATAGGACCCAGATATTGAGGGGCTTTATGTGAAGCCCATCAAGGTGAGGAGTTTGAATTTCCTCCTGCCCAGAGTTAGGGATGTTTTTTAGCAGGGAAGTGGCATCTTCCGAATTCTCCTCAAGGAATCACTCTGGCATAGGTTTGACCATAGGCCTCAAGAAGATGCTTAGATATTTCTAAGATAAAATATATGAGGCTATTGCCAATCAGAAGAGCTTAGAGAGAGGCTAATGAGAAACCCCAGAATTCTGTGTACTAAGCTGGGATGAACAAAGATTCATACTTCCTGAGAAGGGAAACTGAGGAAGGCCCAAGGGGAGGTAGACACTTGTCTGCCAGATTCAAGAAGGAGGCTCAGTCAGCTCTAAGTGAGTGAGCATTTTCTTCTCTTTTTGAGTTCTCAGAGGAGCATGATGCTATTTGGAATCATACTTACTTCCCAAGAAAGATGCATAAAATAGCACAAATGGGACCACAGGAACCACATCCCTGTAGTTAGGCAGGACTGAGGGGGCTAGACTATCATACCTCACAGCATTGCATCACACATCACAGTCCTCAGAACACCTCCAGCTAGTGTCTTGTCTTGAGTTATACTAAAACTTAGATCATTATTCCCATCTTATAGGGGCAAAAACAGTCTGAGAGAGAGGGCTTGCTTAGCCTATGGGGACATAGCTGGAAGGTGGCACAGTCACAAGGTAAACCCAGATGGGTGGGCCCAAAGACCCCATCCTATGATCTTTCCATAAATATAACATTGTTTTATGCTGTCAACCTGGTTCTTTGGTGGGGAAGAAATAGGAGGAACTGTTGGTCAAAAAAACAAAACTAAAATTAAGCACATGGACTTCTGGCCAAAATGAAGGCGTAGGTAGACACACTGCATCTGCCTCTACAACTAAGAATGAATACAGCTACCTCAAAACTAGAGACAACCAGAAATTCCAGAAAACCAAGCTGCATGGAAGTCTAACAAACAAAGATATAAAGAAGAAATACTCAGCCGGACAGGTAGGAGGGGCATAGCCAGGAAAGAGAGGACATGGTTTGGAGGAATGGTTTGGCAGCGCAGTGGCTGTGGAAGGATGCTGGCTATGGTTGGCCTGTGGAATGTGCAGTTACACAATTTAAAAAAGTAGGGACATCTGGGCACTGCTCCTGGCACCAGATCAGACTGCACGGCTCACAGTTCCAGCACCAGGGGGAAGAAATAAAACCTTACTGCTTCTGACTCTGAAAACCAGGGGTGGATGGAGCACCAAGATCATAGAATGCCTGCAGACCCAACCACTCTTGGAACCACAGCCAGAGCAACAGCTAGAGAGGCATCAGTCCCATATGGGAAGTAGAAGTACCTGAAAAGAGGGTAAGTGCTAAGCAGGCAGCATTGTTCTTTCTCAGACCCCTTCCCCACATACAGTGCCACAATGTGGTGAAACTGGTTGCCTGTACTGATGAATACCCAAGGCTCTGTCCCTTACAACACAGCAGGTGCAACAACTCTACCTAGGAAACAGAGGCAAACACAGGAGCTTATCAAGTTGAGGAGTTAGAGAAGCATGGCCCGTAAAAAGAAACAAATCAAGGTTCCAGTGGGAGAACTAAGGGGCAAGGAAAGAGCCAACCTAACAGGTACAGGGTTCAAAAAACATGATAAAGATACTCATGGACTTGACAGATATGCTTGAGTAGGACAAATGCATAAGGAAAAAAGTGAAGGCTATGCTAAGTGAAATAAAGGAAAATCCACATGAAACCAGTGGTGAAGGGAAAGAAATCAGGGTTCAAATCAATGATTTAAAACATAAGAAAGAAACAATCAGTCAACCAGTATAGAATAAGGAAACAAGAATTGAAAAAAAAAATGAGGAGAGGCTTAGGAACCTCTGGGAAGACATTAAACATGCCAACATCTGAATCATAAGGATGCCAAAACGAGAAGAGGAAAAGCAAGAAATTAAAAACTTATGTGAAAAAAATAATGAAGGAAAACTTCCCTAAGTTGGTGAAGGAAATAGGCATACAAGTCCAAGAAACACAGAGAGAGTCCCAAACAACTTAGATTCAAAAAGGACCACACTAAGACTCATCATAATTAAGATGCCAAAGATTAAAGATAAAGAATCATAAAAGCAGCAAGAGAAAGAAGAGAGTTACTTACAAAGGGGTTCCTATAAGATTATCAGCTGATTTCTCAGAAGATACTTTGCAGGCAAAAAGAGACTGGCAAGAAGTATTGAAAGTGATGAAAAGCAAGGACCTACAACCAAGATTACTCTATTCAGCAAAGCTGTCATGTAGAATGGAAGGGCAGAGCTCTCCAGGCAAGGTAAAGCTAAAGAAGTTCATCATCACCAAGCCATTATTATATGAAATGTTAAAGGACTTATTTAAGAAAAAATCAAAATTATGAACATTAAAATAACAACAAACTCACATCTATCAACAACAGAATTTAAAAAATAAAAATAAAAACAAATTAAACAAACAACCAGAATAGGATCAGAATCATAGCTAGAGAAATCACTGGGAGGGTTATCAGCTGGAAGGAGAAAAGGGAACAAATGGGGAAATGGTGTAGGCATTAAGCAACATAATTGGTGGATACAAGATTAGATGGGGGGAAGTTAAGAATAATATAGGAAAGGGTGAAACCAGAGAACTTATATGCATGACCCATGGACATGAACTAAGAGGGATGGGATTGAGGGAGGGAAGAGGGGTACTGAGTGGAGGGGAGCAAAGGGAAAAGAATTTGGAACAACTGTAATAGTATATTCAATAAAATATACTTAAAAAGGTATTTTAAAAAGCCTTGGCTGGTGTGGTCAGCGGATTGACATTGGCCTGCAAACCCAAGGGTTGCTGGTTCAATTTTCAGCCAAGGCATATAACCAGGTTGCAAGCCAGGTTTCCAGCCAGGTCCATAGCTGGAGGCAGGTGAAAGACAACCATACACTGATGTCTCTCTCCCTCTCTTCCTCCATCCCTTCCCTTCTCTCCAAAAATAATGAATAAAATCTTTTTAAAAAGTAGAGAAAAAAGTACAAAAAAAAATAAATAAAATTAAGCACATTCCCCTTCTCATCTTTGGAACAGCTGTAACAGCATAATCAATAAAATATACTTTAAAAGTACCGAAAAATAAAATTAAGCACACCCCTCTTCCTCACCTGTATGTGTGCGGACATGCCTCTTTAAGTCGAAGGTGTCATTGAAGCCCTTGCCGCAGAAGGTGCACAGGTGCTTCTTCACCTGGTTGTGGCACTTGAGGTGACGGTTAAGCATACGTTGTAGGCGGAAGCCCTTGCCACACAGGTCACAGGTGTGAACTGCTGTGTCACTGCATGTGCCTGTGGTGAACTGGGAAAGAGAGAGAGGCTGTAAGAACCACAGTGCAGGTGGGCATATCCCAGGAGTTTACTGGTGGGGTCTACACACTGCATTTCTGGGGGTCTCTTTCTCTAAATCTCTAGGCTTGGCCTGGTTAGGGCTTCTGCCTCCTAACAATTCCAGGCAGGTTTCAGTTTTGGGGAAGATGGAACAATTGGCAGCACCTCCCAACATTCATACTCCCCATCTTCCTTAAAACAAACCTGTAATTTCTAGCAGCTAACCATGTGCATTTCCCAGAAAGTCAAGGTTCCATGACTACCTGGCTGATGGAATATACTCTCTCTAAAGGGAGAGAATGTTGCCCTCTCTCTTTACTCCTTTGGACCACAGAAGGAAAGCCTGTACTGAGAATGGAAGAGCAGGACAAGTCTAGGTCCTAAAGACATGAAACCTGTGGTAGAACGTCCCCAAAGATAGTCATAGTCAATTCCTTACACCCCAAGCCTGCATGCTGCTATATTCATCAAGATATGGGGACTATTTTCTCTCCCTTTGAACCAATTGCAACACAGAGATAATGTGTCAGTTCCAGGTATTAAGAGACCATGCAGCTCTGGCCGGTAGCACAGTGGATAAGGCGCTGGCCTGTGAACCCAAAGGTTGCTGGTTCGATTCCCCAGCCAGGGCACATAACCAGGTTGCAAGCCAGGTCTCCAGTCAGGTCCATGGCTGGAGACAGGTGAAAAGCAACCATACATTGATGTTTCTCTCCCTCTCTGCCTCTCTCCCTGGAAATAACAAATAAAATCTTAAAAAAATAAAAAAAAAAAAGAGAGAGACCATGCAGCTTCAACATGGTCTCCCTCTAGGAATCTAGTTGCTTTGTTCCAAGTCTAAGACCACCATGCTGTGAGGAAGCCCAAGCAGCCACATGGAGAGCAAAAGACCCCATGGAGGAGCACAGGCCTCTGTAGGGGCCAGGTATGAATAAAGCCTCATTGGACCTTCACACCCAGCCATGGCTGGAGGCAGCCATGGCTCACTCATGACATGAATGAGTGACCTCAACCAAACCAATGTTGCCTGGAATAAAATTGACTAGCTGAGCCATGCCTCAGTTCCTGATACACAAAATCATGAACAACAACAACAAAAAAAAAACATTTTGGGAAGTAACTTGGTGGGGATCCCACAGCTTCTTTCCCAGCAAAACCACAACCAAATCACATTCTCCGTGCTTCCACTCATGTACTCTCAGCCATGTTTGCCAACTCTTAGAAAGAAAACTGAATCTGTTGTTATGTGGTGAAAAACACCAGAACTAATATATTCACCAAAAGTTCCCCAGTTACCAAATCAGACCCTTTAAAAGAATGATCCGACTGTTCTGGCAAAATTCTACTCATAAAAGAGTCTTAAGAAATGTATTTTCACACAGATATCATTAGTAAGAAGAATTGGATCTTTCTTTGCTCAAAATCTTCCTAGCCTCATGGACATGGACAACAGGTGGGATTGACTTTGGGGGGAATGGGTGGGTGGGGAGGGGGACAGAGGGGAGCAAAAAGGGGATGGATGTAATTCAACAATAAATTTTTTTTTTAATGAAAAAAAAAATCTTCCTAGTCTCAAATACCCTCCTTCGTTTGTCCACCCTGGGTATTGCCCTTCACTGAGACCTAATTCAACTGTTCCCTCCCTGCTGTAACTTTTCTAACTACTGCAGCCCCTGCCTGCACTGTTCTCCAACCCATAAGACCAGTATCTCTCAAATTCAGACCCTAGGGGTCTGACTCAAATATAGATTCTGATTCAGAGGTCTGGAGGGGTCTACACACTACATTTCTAACCAGCTCCACTCTTGAGATGTGAGACTGGAGCAATTCAGTATTTCATTCTACCTCATTCTAGAGGGTTTCATTACACACAAATATTTCCTTAGAGTTCATCAGCTGTCCTCAACTAAGTGCCCTGAGTCGGCAGGTGTTTTTTCACATTCCTGGCCCCCAAGCCCAGATTTGGGTCAGTGTACATTCATAAAGTGTTAATGGGTAGTGCTGTCCACAGGTAGCAAGATACAAAGAGATACAAAAAGTCTTGAAGGACCCACAAGACTCCAGAACAGGGTTTTCCAGTTAGCTTCCTCTATACCAGTTCTTTCTTATCAGCTAGGAGCTTAATTAGTCTCAGCTGACTGACTAGTGCCAGCTCTGTAATTGGCCCTGTGTTCAGAGCAGGAGGGAGCACAATCACCAGGACAACTTGTCCCCAGGAAGCTGCCAGTCTAGGTGGGGAGCAGACCAGTTAACAGGCCATTGGCATCTGGGAAGCCCAGGTGCAATGTACACCTCTAACAGGCACCTACCTCTGATGTAGGCCAAGAAGGAACCTGCCTCTAGAGGAAGTAAGCTCTTTAGCCAGGCAAAAATTAGGAGAAAGAGAAGAAGAATGGCAAAGGATATTCCAGGAAAGGGTGGCAGGAAAACAGGGGGTGCTGGCTGTATGTGGTTACACATGGCTAGTCTGAGCCCCAGGAAAGCAGTTAGTGAAGAGAGCTATGGTAGCAGAGAAGGGAAGGATCCCTTTTAGGGCTCTACCATGGGAGCAGATAAACTTGACTCTGTTCAAAGTGGGTGGGGGTCAGGACGTTGGAAAGAGGACAGGTACAGGGGTTGAATTTAATGACTAATGGGTGGATATCCTAGGCCCCCAACTGCCTCACACACACCTCTGCCATGTATTCCCCAAAGGGGTAGGACCTGGCACTCAGCCTCAGGGTGACCCAGCTATGCCTAAAGATTTTGTGTTCCCATTACAAGGATAAGTCATGGTCTCCTTGTTGGGCAGTCCCCATTCTGGTCTTGCCTCCCTTGAGGAAATGTGAAAAGACTAACTATAGCCCACATCTTGGCAAACTGAGCACTCTAAGCTTCTCATGGTCTAAGCTACACAGGACAAAAGTCATTGAGAGGCAATGAGGGAATAATAAAATAGTCCTATAAAATGTATCTGAGGACTCCCCAACCATAGTTCAAACCTGACCTCTTGTTTACTTTAATCCTTTTTGCTAAATTCCTATTTTTTAAATGCTTAGCATACAATAATATAGTACAGGGCTAAAAAAATAAAATAACTGGCATTATTTTCTTTGGAAAGAATAACATCTTGAAAGGTAGAAGGAAGGGAGATTAGTGACAATTTAAGTAGGTCCAGGCCAGTGGATCATCTGACAAAGATACAGAAAACTTTTTAACATGGAGAGAAAATGACAATGGGGAAAGGGGATGGGAGATGAGAGTGCCCTGTGCCCATGAAGAGCTTTACTCTAGTTTACTTGGAGCCAAAATAGAAGCTCTCCAAATAAAGTTCTCAGCAAAGGCAATTTTCCCATTTCTCCACCTTCATATACACCCCTATTTCACACCATGGAAAACTGAGCACAAAGTGGCTCATTTAGGGAATTGCCCTAAAGTATATTCTGATTCATGAAGTGCTACTTGTCTCCTATCCACATTTATGAGCAATCTAGCAACTACACAGTCAACTATATTTGAAGCTTTAAGCAAATCTTGAAACAAGATGTAAGGCTAATTAAATGGCAAAAGGTTATGGCTGATAAAACTAGCTCTGCCAGACTAGTTCACTTCTCAGAAAGGAAGGAATAGATGTGTGTAGGATAAATTCCTAAATGTGGACTTTATCCCACAACATGAATTTCACATGTTTTCTGCCTTGAAATGTGATCTATAACAGCAAAAGGCTGGAAACTACCTATGTCTATCAACAGGAACTTGTTTTTATTTTTTAAAAAAGAACTGTTTAATCAAAACAGCTAGAAGAAAGAAGGAGTAGCAATTGCCAACAATTCAAGTGAATTCTCTTGGTGCCCAGCCCAGTCAAAACCCTCCTAAGAGTTCAGCCTCAGTTGTCATCTGACTGCAACAGCAAGAGAAGACCCACCCAGCAGAGACAAGACATTCCACAGAACTAGAAGACATAATGATAAGACATATTTTAAGGTAGTAAATTTGGGGTTATTTGTGAAGCAGTAATAAATTAAGAGGAATAGTAACAGATGTATCACATCTTCTCCATAACACCAGATTTGCCACATTTCTTAATGTTCTATCCCAAGATGGGCTGCATAAGACAGAAGACACATCTGATTCCTGAAATGACATCCTATGAGCCAAAGGACCAGCAACCCCTCCCAGGTCACATGACTACTCATTAGGCCATCTTTGCCAAGTTTACACAGATTTATACCTAACACTCTATCTCCTAAAATTTCAAAATACGGTTAATTGATTGTACCTTGTTACTGTACTCTGCAAGTAGTAGACCAAAACTAGTTATACTTTAGTCATTGTGGTTACAAAATGAGAGTGGAATGTTGAGACAGAAATGTTGAGGACCAAATAAAAACCTAGACCTGGTTAGTTGTGTGATGTCATGTAATATGTCTGGGCCATAATTTCCCACATTAAAAAATAACAAAATAGTATTAGGTGAACTCTTCAGCAGAATAAGAAACTAAGAGCAGAGTCTCTGTTTCAGCTTCCTAAGTTCAAGTCCTGACCTGCCACTTGCAGACTGTGGGATGTAAGCAAATTACTCAACCTCTCTAAACTTCATCACCAATAAACTGTAGATAATAATGATTTGCCTTCTGGGATTTCATTCAGGCATTAAAATTTAAAAAGCCACTTAAAAAGAATGTGGTGCTGGATAAGTCCTCACTTTTATAGACCAGCTCCAAAATTTTGTGATTCTAACTAAAAGTCAATTGGTCAAAACCCATCGTTTATCCATTTGGCTTTTGAATTTTTCTTTCTCTGATGAAAGAAAAAGGGGATTAACCTTCAGTGTGAGCCACAAATCTCCAGTTCATCATCTGAAATAAAGGTCAAAAAAAGCTCTGAAAACTGACATTATCTTCCCTCTTCTTGGCAATTAAACATGACTCAAGAGGATATGGAGCTACACATAGACTTTATCCCAGTTGGTATCAATATTCATGTATTTCGATATAGAAATTATTAATGTGTTTAATTATAGGGTACTGCTCCAGACCAGCCAGGGATGATATTTACACCATGCTACCTTCTGAGAAGCTTAATAGCCTCACCCTGAACCAAAATTAACATTTTTCAAAGGCTTATTAATTGAGAAAGCTACTATGGAGGGTGGGAGATGATATGAGTCTGAAGATTAATTTAGGGCAAGGAAAATGAAGATAGAGCAAGCAATTCTCCAACACCACGAATTGGAGCTATCGCTATCTTGCTTGCTGTCCTGTGTTCTACAGGATCTCAGCTTTCACACTAAGTTCCCCTCTAAGTTTTTCTAAAACACCAGCTTTTGTAACAGAAACAAACTAATCATTGCATCAGTGCTGCTGAATGCTACAGGAGCTTTGCGGAGGCAGGAACTTTGCCTGGCCCTCTGACCAACTTCAAAGCTGGCTAAGGTCACTTACCTATCAAACCTCTAAAGTAAAAATAAAAAATACTTTATTTTCTCTTGATGCTACTATAAAACAAATTTGTGAAATTAATGGTCCTGTTTTCCATGGGAGGGTACTGTGAGTCCAAGCTGCCTTCTGAGGATCAAATGGACAAGATTTCCACTGACACATTTGCTATGCTGGAGTGCTCAAACACATTTCCCCAATTCCTTTGGGGTAAAAATTCCCTTTTTAGTTCCATGTACTGTTTCCTTAGGCTTCACCACCCCAGTATATGGCAATAGATAACTTCAAATGCAGAGATGATAAAGGGAATATGTGCTTATAATCCAGAAAAAACACTGAGGCTCAAAGAACTGTAAACTACCTGTGGGCATATGATGTACAGTTGCCCACACTGAGATTGAGAATGGGTTTGTCTGCCAAACTTGTGCCTACAGTTAACTGAAGGGGAGAGGGAGAGAAGAACCCAGTTGTTTGCCTTGTACAGTGAGAAACAGCTTCAAATTCCTTCAGCTTCAATTCCTTTATGTCAAAACAGCTTCAAATTCTTTCAGCTTCAAATTCCTTTATGTCAGACTGTCAATGCTAATGGCTAAAGTGGTAAAGATACCTCCCACAAGGCAATATAATAACTTTAAAAGAATAAGGATCCTTGGGTTGGACTTTGCCACTAATGAGTGTGAAGAAGTCAACAAAACCTCTCTAGTTTTTACCTTTCTCTCCTTCAAAATATTATCACGTACATCTAGGGACTGTTGACTCCTTTCCTGCCTGTACTTCTGTCCTGTGTTGACTTATGTCCTCCTATGAGTCAGGCATTGCTGACCAGGTGCTGAAGATACAAGCCCAGTAGGGGCTTGCTCCCTGCCTTTGGTGGTTTGAGATCAAGAGAAGCCTGGTCAGCCAAAAGTACAGTTAAGGAGACAATCTGTGTGTTACAATGGAAGCAGGAAAAGGAGCATCCAATTCTGTCTTGGGAGACAGAAGACAATGAGGGATAGTGCTTATGTTCCTTTCCAAATATCAAATAGATGGGCTTTTATAAGCTACTTAAATCTGTGATTCACAACAATATTTAAAAATAAACTAATTAGCCATCACTAGAGGATTTTGGTAAACCAATTGTTTATCCTGAAAACTGGTAAATAAAGAGAATCTTATTTTACCTTTCCTAAATGAACTGTCTCACTGCGAAATCAAATAGTAGATAAAGGAAGTATTTCCCTGTAGAAGAATTTCAACTAATAAATAAGAAACAGAATTAGAATGTTATTATTCTGCAAACCCTAATAACCTAAAACATTTAGACCTTGAGTATAAATGGTTGCTAACATCACAGAGACAACCAAACATTATGTATCTCTTGATGGAAGTAGACACTCCCCTCAACTGTATTGTAGTCTAGCTAAAATAGACCCAATCAAGCTCTAGTTGTCCAAAATAACTTTCTTTAATAATAGAAAAGTTCTAATCTGCACTGTATAGTACAGTAGGTACTAATAACACATGGCTAATGAGCACCTGAAATATGTGTCATGCAACTAAGGAATTTAATTTTTAGTTTTACTTAATTTAAATTTAAGTAGTTACTTGTGACTATGGCTACCATTTTGGACAGTGTAGCTGCAGATCCAACTACCATTTAAAGAAAACCTAGGGGAGTAGGAAGTGTTAGACACCACAGTGATGCATTCTGCAAAATCCAGATTGCTGGAAACTCTACAAAGTAAATTAGCCATCTCTTCAACAATTAACTAAGAAAGAGAGAGAGAAAGAAACACATATAAATTAAAATACTTGAAAGACACAGTAATCAATTACAATGTGTGGACATTATATGGACCTGATTTAGTAAACTGGGGGGGGAAATGGATGAATTTGTGAGACATTTAGTAATGTGAACAACATTGTTATTATGAGCATAATAATGTATTTTGGTCTTTATCTATTAGAGACACATTCTAAAATATTTACAATGCCTGAAATTTATTTCTAAACAGTGTCAGGAGTTGGCCAGGAGATAGATGGGCAGGACTAGCCATGGCTTCATTGTTGTTGGAGCTAGATGACAGGTACACTACCTTTGAAAATCTCTATAAAAAATGATGGAGCAAGAAAAAGACTACTCCACATTCACATATCCATTATTACTGGAAAACTCAGGCTACAGAGCCAAGTAAAAAGCCAAGAATATTTTGAAGGAATTCTAAACTCATTTCTTTTGAAGAACCCTTGGGAGAAACCAAAGGTAAGAGAGAAAAGAATGGGATGGGGTAAGAAGATATTCACTTCTAAGCCCTGGCTGGTGGCTAAGTGGAAAGGTGCTGGCCTGCGAACCCAAAGGTCGCTGGTTCGATTCCCAGCCAGGGCACATAACCAGGTTGCAAGCCAGGTCTCCAGCCAGGTCCGTGGCTGGGGGCAGGTGAAAGGCAACCATACATTGATGTTTCTCTCCATTTCTGCCTTCCTCCCTTCCCCTCTCTCTGGAAATAATAAAATCTTTAAAAAAAAAATTAGTCCTAAGAATTTAAAAAAAAAAAAAAAGGAAGATATTCACTTCTTAGGCCAAACTTGCACCTGAGTCCCATCAGCCACTTTGAATCAAGAATAAATAACATCAGTCAACTAATTGATTTAACTTCAGTTACTTTCATTTTTGATAAGCCTTGCAAGGACAGTGTTTATGAGATTGGAGGCGGGTGTCTTTACTCCACAGCCGGAAACATACAAATAGGTCCAGTGAGCCTCTGGCACGAACATTTTCCAGAGGTACTGTCATCTCTTCACCCTAATCTGTTTCATAAACTACAGAATCATCAGTAGTAAAGAAGTTAAAAACAAAAACAAAAACAAAAAAACCCCACTTTTCTTAACTGGCACCTAGGACTGACTCTTCTCCAGATCAGCACAATCAGGCTAGCAAATCCCTTGTTTCTATAGTAGGCAACAAAGCACTGCTATAAATCATTGTCAGCTAACTTCCTATTGGGCAGTATATACATGCCCAGAGTGTTACACATTTTTGCATCCATTATCTCATTTAATTTACACAACATTTCTGAGAATCTGATTCTATAATTCCTCCATTTTACACATCAGGGAACTGAGGCTCAGAACAGGTCACATATCCCCAACCACAGCTGAAAAGATAGACCTAACAGGTTTTTCTCCTCAAAAACCTTTTAGGACCCCACCCCCACCCCCAAGGGACCTCCCACACGTCTTGGCTTAGCCTTTATACCATCCCACCCTATACTGATTACATTGCGAGCTTCTCATCTTCCACATCTCTGACCCCAGCAGTTTCCCATCCTGCAGCCACCATAGCAGAGTCCTTCCTTTCCTTATTCAAGTTTTGGGCTGAGCCCACACCAACCTAAAACCTGTTTCTCCCTTTCTCCATAAGCCTCAAATCCACACTGAGAAACCTTGCCCCACTCAGAATTGATCACATCTTTGCTTGTGCTTCTACGTTAGCATTCACATTCCTGTAGTAGAGTTAATAATTATTAACTGAATTATTAATTATAATTGAGTCTCCCCACTAACCCAAATAACACTAGCTAGAGTTCTTGGGCACCCACATCTTCCACCCTTAACTCATTTATCCTCACAATTCTATAACTATCATTATTATCCTCTTTTTGAAGACAAGGAAACTGAGTCCAGAGGGATAGCAATTGGCCCAAGGTTACATAGTTCAGAAGTGACAAAGCCAGAGCCTAGAAGTTTAACAATTACTGTCCAAAGATCCTGGAACACTAAGGTGGGAGCATTTTTATCTCCTGATTGCCTGGTACACAGCAGACATTCCATTCTGCTAGATGGGATGTTGCTTCTCTCCTCAGGTCACACTTGCCTTTCCTCTGGTCCTAATTGCCAAGTGTCTTCAAGTCATTGAAAATAAGTCATTAAAATAATGTATCAAGTATGGGCCTCATTCTTGGGAAGCTTTTCACTTCTGGTTAGGAAACTAATTCTTAGAGAGTTCAGTATGTTTTGCATAGAATTCTAGAATTACATGACGTGCTAAATCATGAGCAATCTGGCCAGCCAATTGAAAATGGCCAATATCACAATTAATAATCCTGGAGATCTGAAGCATTTTAAAGCCAAGATGTCTCCTATTTGTGGGTGGAAGCTGAGAGGGAGAAGGTACCTGACTGTCCCTCTAAATAAACATTCAAACACTTCTCCTTAAACTGTTAACAGTGAAGGCGCAAATTCTATGCCCAACCCCCTCCTCAAGGACAGCACGGAGGTATCCATCAAGAAAATAAAATTGGTTTATTCATTCCCTTAAGCCAGGGTTCCAATGGAGCTCTTTGCCTAGGATAGCAAAGAAAGCTCTCCTAGATATTTTGCCTCTGCTACTTTCTCTAAAGGGTAATTTGGGCATCCAGGGGCAAACTGTTTACAATCCTTTCCAAAACAACGTGGCAATTGTCCTTCCATCCTCGTGATAGATATGCAAGTGGGACACAGTTTCCTGGAGGGCAGAGCTACCAGCCTCAGGCAAACTGAGCCCTCCCACTTAACCCCATCTAGTCCATGAAAGCCTCAGACTGACTTTGAACCTCAGCAGAACCCTTCACACTAAGCCGCATGCCCTAATAGGTAGCATCCTTTAAAGATGTCTCCACTAAGGATTCCAACGCAGGCCTCTACCTTCAATTCATAACCAAATGCACCCCAGCCCACCTCCAGCCAAACCCTAAGTGTAAGGAATCGGAAATATGCATAAGGAAGGGGTGGTCTCTCCCAGGAAAAGTAATGGAGACTTTCCTAAAACAGCAATCTCTAGGGATCTCCCCCAGCTCCTCTGCCCCCTGCCGTCCCCCCAAGTCCCCGCCCTCTGACCAAGCCCCTTGAGCCAGAAATATGCATAATGAAATACTGGCCACTCCCGGGAAAAGTAACGGAGGCTTTCCCAATAACTATTCTCCTCCCTACCCGCATCCTGCACAAGAGGACTGCAAGAATGTCCAAGAATAATCACTTAGATCTAGGGTCTGGAGCCTGCAAAGGGCCATCTTCTGGCCCATTTGGCTAAGAACTGGTTTACGGGATTCTTAAAACACCACTCCCTCCCTGATTCCAGCTGGCTGTGAGTCAGTGGAATGCCATTCCTTAACCTAGAGGGTAGCGGATACCTTTGAGCAAGCAATCAAGGAATTTCAGATGGGCATCCGATAAGATGTCAAGTACAATTCTAGAAGACTGGGGGTGGGGGTAGGGAATGACGTGAGATGATAGAGGGGAACAAAGACTCCAACCCACTGGGGAGGCAGCACTGAAGCAATTTTCAGTTGAACTCACTTATCCATCATTTTAATTCAAGAAAATTTGAGACAGGACAAATTTAAAGTGCCAATCACAGACCTCTTTTCTATCAGGCACTCACTCCATAATTGGCACTGGGAATCGTTGTTATTTTGAGAGGCCCACTGGGTGCCAAGCTGCCACTACTGTCTCCAAAACGCGCAATATATAGTGTGTGATATTCAGATTTCACATAGCACTAGGAACGGTGCCCCAGAGGGTGGAGTTCTGGTATATGGGTAGCTCTTTTGCGACCACTGGAACCCCGACGGCCTGGTTATTTTAGGGGCCTTGCGCACAGAACGGGAGGGAAGAAACCGCGCCTGAGCCTTTCGGGTAGTCCCAGAGGCCACTTGGTGGACTGTGTCTGCTCCGAACTCTGGCCTCGGGGGTTCAGCAGCGCAGGCGGCTGGCGCCCAGTCAGCAAAAACGACTTGGGGAGCGCCCTGGCCACCGCCCAGGGACAGGTGCAGGAACCCCACGGTGGGCTGGCTGAATGCACCCGTGCCCAGGTTAGTAGGGCGGGCGTGGTAGGGAAGGGTGTGGCTCTGGGAGAGGGACTCTAGGGTGTGGTGCAGGTGGCGGCAGCGGGGGACAGAGTCGGCACGTACCTTGATTTTCGATCTGGCGACCGGGAGCTGTTTCACCGCCAGGTGTCCATCCGGGCCCTCGGTGTCTCCAGGCTCCAGGACTTCATGGTTGGGGGCACACGGGGATGAGTTACTCTCCGTGCCTCTAGGCTCCCCAGCGCTGCTGCCGCCGCCACCACTGCTGCTGCTCCCACCACCATCGCTTCGGCAATCCTCCGGAAGGTCGTAGACCAGACGATCCAAGCCCACTGAGGAGGGAGGGGCCGAGGCGCAACACACAGACACGAGGAGTCAAGCCTGGGCTCCCTCGGTAGTTTGACCTTCTGGAGGTGCCGCTACTGCCCTGCCCAGGATCTGGGCATCTCGCCAAGTGGGCAACACTGAAGGGGTAGATAAACAAACCCCCAACTCGACCTCCCAAGCGAGCTCGAGGTTCTGGGGGCCACTCCTCAGTCCCCGCCCTGCCCGGCACCCACTAGGAACTGAGGGACCCCGCTCACCAAGTTTCCTCTCCCTGGGATGGGGGTGGAGGAGTCTGACATCTACCTACCCAACCCCAGAGAGGACCATGGATCCTTGTGCAACCCCATGACGATTTGGACTGGGGGTAGCACGTATAGGCCTTCAACTCCACCACCCTCCTGGGCCACCTCAGCCCCGGCTGTAGCCAACGGTCCGCTGCCGGGCAATAAAGGCGCCCACTAGGGGGAACGGGGAGCATGATACCCCAGGTTCCCAGCCTCTTACTCTCGGTCTTCCCGCGTCTCAGAGACCTCATACTCCCCGGTGAAAGGGAAGCAGGAGGTGGGGAGTCCAGCCCCAGCCAGTGATCAGAGGGTACCCGGTCACCTCGGCGCGCAAGCCAGGAGCCCTGCGCCTAGGCCCGGCCCCGCGCAGTGCTCACCTGGGATGTAGGTGTCTGCCCTTTCCTCGTCCGGGAGCTCATCCCAGCTGCGGATCGAGATCCCCGGACTTCTCCTCTTTACCAGGAAGACTTTGGGCATGGTGGGGACCCCTCCCTAGACTGCGGCCCCTCTTCCCGGCTTCTCCCGGCTATGGGCGGCGGCGATGGCTGGGTCCCGGCTTCTGGCGACCAGAGCCCACCTTCCTGCCTAGCCGGCCTCTTTCTCCCCACCTCTGCCGCAGCGCTGCCCCGACTCTCTCCCCCACTTTGAGCGACTCCCAGATTCGTCTAGGCGACACCGATGCTTAAACCGCGGGTGAGACCACGCTGAGGAAAAAGTTTCATAAGGTGGAATCGAAAAGGCACCAGGAAACTTGGGAGTGAGCATGCGCCCTACAACATAACGGTGTCAACAAGCTCTCTACCTGTCCGACCGGTTCCGGCGGCCGTGGCTGCTTGTTCCAGCCCTTCCTTAGGCATGAATGTTTGCAAAAGAATTTAACGTCTGATTCTTCCCCCCCCCCCCCCCCTTCTTCTTATTTTTTTTTTCAAAAGGGGAAAGACCGTTTTTTGATCAACCCCTCATACTATTCCGCATCACAGACACCTCAAGCTTGGACTCTGAGGTAAACCCCAAGTCCGCTTCCCAGGGCAATCTTCTTGAGAGTTGGGGCCTCTTGGGGAATCCCTCCCCCATCGCCCCCTCCCTAGGGTTTTTGTCTCTGACAAGTAAGCCAGAAAATGGCCCAGTTCCCCTGGACCTTGTGAATCTTTCCTGGAGCTTGTTGAAATGTTGGTGGGCGGAAGGAAGAGGCCGTGGGGAGACACCCCAGGACTGTGACCTGGTAAAGGGGTAACTTGGGAGTTAAAGCTCCCATCAACTGCAACAGTCCCCCCAGATAAACACGGTAATACTAAGCTAAAATTTTCAGCATCTTTAGAACATATTGCTATTTCATGCCATTCAATGGAAGAAAAACAAGTCAGCTTGTTCCACCAAAGCAGCTTCCATACTAAGACCTTGCACCCCAAGATCACCATCACCACAAATTATAGTACAATGGGAAAAAGCCAAGTGCATGTTATGCAAACACAGCTTGGAAACGAATTTCTCACCTTTCCCCATTTCCATTATACCTCCCTTAACTGCCTGCTCCCCAAATTCTGAGTTTGGGAAATAATCTTTCAGGGAATCAGTAAAAATGGCTACATACTCTTATTGCCCCAGCTGGGGAGGTGGCTGGATGAAGAGTTTGTATTTATTTTTTTGATTTTTGATTTTCCTCTCCACCTTTATAATTGGAGGGGGAGGGGGAAGTAAAAGATACTAAGTTTCTAAGAGCAGTTGGCCCGGGCTAGGGACACCCCCAACTCCAGTGTGCACAGGGAAGGACGGCACTGCCTCCACCGCTGCGGTTGGCACACCTCTCAAGACGGTGGTCAGATGTGTGCCAGTGCCTGCTCCAGGGACTGCAGGGGTACGTTTGGCTAGAGGTTCCCTGGCACCCTCAGCACGTAGCTCCGCCAGACTCACCTGTCTGTAACAGGAACCACTGCGCACCCAGCTCACAGGCCTGAGGAATATGCACAGCGGTTTCCCTGTTCTCTCCCCTTAGGGCCACAGCCGCCTGGTAACGGATCTCCACCCCGTGCTCCTGTTGAATGTAGAGGGGGCGCAGCTCTCGCGACTTCGTAAGCAACAGACAGACACACGTTGCCTCCGGGTCTGTCCTCAAGGGACTGCCTTCTCTGGGCTGAACGCTGTCTGGACTCCATATTTTCCCTGTGAGCAACCAAGAATGGGGAAAACAACAACAATAACAAAAAAAGACTTTGATCTGGGTAGCCGGAGCGGGAGGGTGGAGAAGGAAGACATTTGTACAGCAGAGTAAGAAAACGAGGTTTCCTTCTAATCTACAAGGCTGATGGCACAGCTTCTGGGAGATTCTGCGGATGCATTTTAACCTGCCAACAAATTGGAGGTTTGCTAGAAAGAAGGAACTTGGTTGAATAAAAGTAAAAATAAAGCAAATTAAAAATCAGAATTATCCCTCACCTCATAAAAAATTTTAATACTTCATTTACCTTGTTCAAGATTCCTTATTTTACAAATACATCAACTCCATTAACAGAGCCTTTTTTTTTCTTTTACTGGATTTCAAAGTGATGAGTGATTGAATCACTTTGTGTGTTATTTGAAAGAGTATAGAATGATGAGAGATAAACCTAGAACCTCAAAAATGTAACATTTAGGGAACTGGAGATGAAAAAGAATACAGATAACTACAATTTCATTCAACAATTGTTGGATGCACACCAATTATGATATTTGCTAGGTGTTTCTGAGTGAAAGGAATTCCAATGTGTTATTCTTCTGTTTCTTGATCAGGCTTGATAGAAGTTTACCAATATTATCAACATTTTCAAAGAACCTGTTTTGCTTTTCATGACTTTTCTCTATTTGTAAAGTTAGTTTTTTTAATATTTTGAGAAAAGTTCATAGAGAACCCCCTAAAAGTGGGATAGAAAATAAACCCAATTCTTTAAAAATCTCCAAGCTCAAAGCAGAAAGAAACAGATGACATCATATGGTCCACACCCCACCCACTACTGGGGAGAGAAGATGGCCCTGGATGGTATCCTTGGTAGGTGTGCATCCAGTGCTGCTAGAATACTCTAGTGCTGGGAAACTCACTTTTTCAAAGAGCAGAGTCTTCTCAGATTAGACAACAATGATGTTAGAAAACTGTTGTTGTTGTTGTTGTTTCTCTTTATTATGGAAATCTGTTTCTCTGTATTTTCATCTCCCCTACCCCCTTTGCCCTCAGAGACTGCTGAGACTGTGTAGTTCTTGAAATGCATGATGAAAGTATCCATCTGTATTTTCATTTAAGACTTATTCAGTAACATATAGTCAGGTTGAAAACAGGCACACACCTGCTCAGTGACATCCTTAGGGTATACAGTTATAAGAAAAGATTAGGGTCAGCTGTAATTGAAAATTAAAAACTAATTTGCCCTGGCTGGTGTGGCTCAGTGGACTGAGCATCGGCCTGTGAACCAAAAGGGCATGGGTGTGATTTCTAGTCAGGGCACATGCCTGGATTGCAGGCCAGGTCCTGGATTGGGGGGTGCATGAGAGGCAACCACAAATGGATGTTTCCCTTCCTCTTTCTCCCTTCCTTCCCCCTTCTTTAAAAATAAATAAAACATTTAAAATAAATTTTTAAAAAACTAAAAAAAGGGTTAGGATGTTGGGGATATATTCCTAAAATTTTTAAAAATTTATTGAGGTATAACATGGTGTTAAAAAAGTGCTTGAATTGTAAGTATACAATAGATATGTTGTATCTATTGTATGTATAGATAAAATAGATAAATTTTCACAAATTGAATTCACTTGTGGAGACAGCACCCCCAAAACAAGACAAAGCTCCCTACTCTCATCCCTCCTTTCAATGTTAGACTGACTTCCTCACAGGTATTATAAGACAAAAAAAAAAAAGAATATAAAGATGATAATGGAGAATGGGTGGGTGGGGAGGGGGACAGAGGGGAGCAAAAAGGGGATGGATGTAATACAACAATAATAAAATTTTTAAAAAAGATGATAATGGAAAACACAAAATTCATTCTTTGTAGGCAACATTATTGACTATGGGAAAAACTCAAAAGAATGTATAAATTATTAGAATTAATAATTTAGCAAAGTTGTATAGAAAATCTCTGTGTCAATTGCATTTCTACATGTCAGTAAGAAAACTGTAATCTGATGAAATAATAATCTATAGCTGCACCTAAAATTCAAATTGCTTTTTAAAATAATTTAATTTAAATTTTATCTTTATTTTTAAGTATGTTTCATTGATTTTGCCATTACAGTAGACCCAATTTTTCCCTTTGCCTCCCCCTGGCCTCGTACCCCACTTCCCTCCAGCAACACCACCTCTTAGTTCATGTCCATGAGCCCTGCATATAAATTTTTTGTCTTCACCCATTCCTACACTATCCTTAACAACCCCATGTCCATTTTGTTCCTCACAATTATGCTTCTTAATCCTTACACCATTTTGCCCTTTTTCACCTTTCCCCTTCCAGCTGATAACCCACCCACCCCAGGTGATACCCATACCTATGATGCCATTCATGTTTGGACTGTTTGCTTTGTTTGTTTGTTTTTTAGATTCTGTTGTTGATACTTGTGAGCTTGTGGTCATTTTAATGTTCAGAATTTGTATCTTCTTTTTCTTAAATAAGTCCTTTTAACATTTCATATGGTAATGGCTGGGTGATGATGAACTTCTTTAGCTCTACCTTGTCTGGGAAACACTTTATCTGCCCTTCCATTGTAGGTCTTTGCTTTTCATCACTTTGAATACTTCATGCCAGTCCCTTCTGTGCCTGCAATTTCTTTTGAGAAATCAGCTGATAGCCTTATGGGAATTCTTTTGTATTTAACTCTTTTCTCTTGCTACTTTTAACATTCTCTCTTCATTTTTAACCTTTGGTATTTTAATTACAATACGTCTTGATGTCCTCTTTGGGTCCAACTTGTTTGGAACTCTGTGCTTCCTCATAGAAGCACACTTGTACATCTATTTCCTTCACTAAATTAGGAAAGTTTTCTTTCATTATTTTTTCAAATAAGTTTTCCATTTCTTGCTCTTCCTCTTTTCCTTTTGGCACCCATATGATTCAGATAATGGTGTGTTTCAAGTTGTCCTGGAGGTTCCTATTCCTCTCCTCAAATTTTTTTTTTTTCCAATTCTTATTTCTTCTTTCTGTTTTGGATCAATGTTTATTTCTTCCTTTTGTTCCAAATTATAGATTTGCATCCAGCTTCCTTCCTTTCACTTTTGGTTCCCTGTATATTTTATTTACTTCATTTTGCGTAACCTTCACTTTCTCCTTTATTTTGTGGCCATACTCAATCATTTCTCTGAGCATCATGATCACCAGTGTTTTCAACTCTGCATCTGATAGGTTGGCTTTCTCTGTTTCTTTTAGTTCTTTTTCTGGAGTTTTGTTGTTTTTTAATCTGGACCATATTTCTTCGTCTTCTCAATTTGGGAGCCTCCCTGTGTTTGTTTCTGTATATGAGGGTCCAGTGGCACAACCTCCCCTATCACCCAAGTTGAGTACTCAAGGTGCTCGCTTTGTGAGAGCTGAGTATACCCTCTGTTGAAGGACTCAAATGTTGGAAAATGTTTAGTTTCAGGTAATAGCTAATAAGCTTAGTAATCAATGTATGTAAAAAGCTATTGTTTCAAGAACTGAAGGAGACCATTAGTTATTTCACCTTTGTGTCTCAGAAAGACTGCAAGCAATCAAAATGGTATCTGAGCCATTATACTCCAGGGTGAGACAACCACTGCCCAGGACACAGATGAAAGAATGTTGTGGCTTTTTAAAAAAGATTTTATTTATTATTTTTTTAGAGGGGAAGGGAGAGAGAGACAGAGAGGGAGGGAGACATCAATGTATCATTGCCTTCACCTGCCTCCAACCATAGACCTGGCTAGAGACCTGATCTGCAACCTGGTCATGTGTGCCCTAGCTGGGAATTGAACCAGTGACCCCTGGGTTCACAGGCCAATGCCCCATCCACTGTGCCACCAGCCAGGGCCAGAATGTTGTGGCTTTTATCTGATTAACCTTTTCCCTGAACTCCAAACCCCTTACCTACACTTTTCTTCTCCTTATTAGAAGGGTCCATTTGCAATAGACTTTAAGATGGTCTGTTAGGGTTCAAACCCACAATCTTCACAGATTGCCAATCTTCTGAATAAATTGCCCATAATGATTCAATCCCTGCTTCAACTGGTATGGCCCAGTGGATTGGGTGCCAGCCTGTAAACTGAAAAGTCACTGGTTAGATTCCCAGTCAGGGCACATGTCTGCCTGGTCCCCAGTTGGAGGTGTAGAAGAGACAACCAATTAATGTATCTCTGGCACATCCATGTTTTGTCTCTCTCTCTTTCTCCCTCCCTTCCCTTCTCTAAAATAAATAAATAATAAATAATTTAATTATTAAAAAAATAAACATTCAACCCCTGTCTCTGCAGGCAGCATGAATGCCAGTGTTTCCAGTTTCATATTCTGGTAACTCCCCCAGGACACACTTTGGGACTTTCCTGTAAGCCTGGGTATTTAGCAGGGAGTCCCATTAGCTGCCTGAGTTAGGGGTTAGAGGGACGGTGTGGATTTGGAGATTCCCTAACAGCTGCCAAGTGATTCCACTTGGAGACTCTCCTCCTCCAACTCTTGGCACCTTCTGTCATCTTCATTTTTTATTGAATCACTGCATTTCCTGGTCCAGGTTACAGTACCAGGCCACAACTTAGACTGAATAATTAAGGTGCCTTCTGATTTACAGAGCTCTATCTGGTTAAAAAAAAATAACAATAAAATTAAGTATCTTCTGATTATATTAAGGTGCTGTCTGGGCCCTAGCTGGTGGCTCAGTGGATAGATGCTGGCTTGTGAACCCAAAGGTCTCTGTTTCAATTCCCAGCTAGGGCACACATGACCAGGTTGCAGATCAGGTCTCTAGCCAGGTCCATGGCTGGAGGCAGGTGAAGGCAATGATACATTGATATCTCCCTCCCTCTCTGTCTCTCTCTCCCTTCCCCTCTACAAAATAAAAAAATAAAATCTTAAAAAAAAAAAAAAGGTGCTGTCTGATTTACAGAGCTCTCTCTAGTAAAAAGATGCCTTCTGGTTCAATTAAGGCACCTGTTGTGATATTAGAGCTCTGTCTGGTAGAATGGGGAGAGAAGCCTCCATTCTGAGAAATAGCCCTTTGGTTTAGCTGTTTGGCCTACCTCTGCTTATAAACCTATAACTAAAAAGAAAGTGGCTTTTATTGTAACATTGCTTGGCTTATGTATTGTGTAGTCTAGACTCAGGAGAGCATTGGCTACTGAGTGGATTTTAAATTACTGTATAATACCAAAACTAGAGTTTTGTCAAAGATCAGGGAAGTGGGTCAAAATGTCTTACCTAGAAACTTTCATGAGTTTACATATTCAGGATACAAGATTAAAAGGAAATATATTGATTGTCCAGAGGAAGGGGAACTTGCCTGTGACAGATAGTGGAAACTCAGTGGAGAGGGCCCAGGAAGATCTAGATATTATGGCTGCTGTGAGCATGGTCAGGGTTCCCTTGGCCCCTCCAGCCCTGGAGAATCATCCTTCTAACCCAGCTAAGGGACCTGGGGAAAGTGGGCCTGAATTGATCTCACTTTTTTTAACCCACCAAGAAACCAAATTTGGTGGGAAAAAAGCCTTTAACAGGGCAGGACAATACCCTTTTGTGAAAACTTCCAGTGGGAGTAGGGTTAGAAATCAGCCTGCTGAATATTATTGGGCATATACTCTATTTTCTACATAAGATCTGTTAAACAGGAGAAACTCTAAAAGGACCAGATTACAGGGTGTATGTGATAAATTGGCAATAAATTCACATGTCCTTATTTCACATGCTTCTTATTAATTTTGAAAAACTATGTTTCTAAGGTTATGATTTAACACCATTGTTTCAGATATAAAGTATTAAATTCTGAGAGCAACTGTCATGTGCTTTTAGAACCACCATAATTTCTAGACTGCATGCAGGGCAAATTGCTAAGGAAATTGCAGACTTCAACAACCTCCCTTTATGTACAGTTTACAACATGAAGAAGGTGTAAGATGCTGATCCTGATGTTGCCACACCAACAAGGAAAATGCATAAGGTATGCAAGGATCACAGAAGTCCATATATTGTGCATGCACAGAATCCAGGAGATCATCAATGAAGATCCAGGAAAGTCAATGTGCTCCATAGCAAGACAACTGCATATGTCGGATGCAACACAGATGTCGGATTGCAAGATTATTGCTGAAGGTATCAGATACAGATCCTATGTTCTTAGAAGAGGCCAGTTTATCACACAGCAGACAAAAGAAAGTCAGTTTGAAAAGGCAAGGAAACTGCTAACAAAATTTTAAAACCACAAAATAAAAATCCCTCTGATTTTCTTCTCCAATTAAAAGAATTCTCAGCAGGATCAAATAGTCAACAGAAGAAACAACAGGTGGCTCCGTGAGAGTCTTAATGGAGTCCCAATTGTCATGAAAATGAAATTTCCTGCTACAGTGATAGCATTAGGTATTGTCAGCAATGAAGGAGATATCATGACCCCTCCCCATTTTCTTCCACAAGCTTGAAGGTGACTGCTGATGTTTACCTTGACATTTTGAGAGAAGCAGTTATACCATGGATGAAGCAAATGGACATCATTTTATCTTCCAATAAGATGATGCACCAAATAGGTGGGATTGACTTTGGGGGGAAAGGGTGGGTGGGGAGGGGGACAGAGGGGAGCAAAAAAGGGATGGATGTAATACAACAACAATAAATTTAAAAGAAAAAAAAAAAGATGATGCACCAGCACATAATGCCAAAAAAGGTGCAAGAATTTCTCAGTGCCAATGTTCCAAAATTCTGGTAAAAGGAAATCTGGCCTCCTAGTTTACCAGATGCAAATCATTTAGACTATTATCTGTGTAGCATTTGTAAAAGAGGAGTTAATAAACAACCTCATTCCAATAAAGAGGCTGGCTAATAAAGCTAAGATTGAAAACATTATGATGCCTGTGGATAAAGAAAAGCTAATTAAAGTGTGCTCAAGATTCCAAAGTTGAATTAAGTCTATTATTGCAGCAAATAGAAACTTTTTTTAGCAATTAAAAAATATAATGAAGACAAAAGAACACTAAAAGAATACATCTCTACCAAACCAGCATTGCAAGAAATGTTAAAGGGACTGCTTTAAAAAGAGAAAGAAACAGAGAGAGAGAGGAACACAGGTATAAAGGGGGAAAATGGCAATAAATACATATCTATCAATAATAATCTTAAATGTAAATGGACTAAATGCACCAATGAAAAGACATAGCGTAGCTGAATGGATAAGAAAACATGGCACATATATATGCTGTCTTCAAGAGGCCCAGCTCAGAACAAAAAGATAGACACAGATTGAAAGTGAAGGGATGGAAAAATATATATCAAGCAAATGGATATGAAAAACAGGCTGGGGCTCTGGTTGGTGACTCAGTGGAAAGATGCCAGCCTGCAAACCCAAAGTCACTGGTTCGATTCCTACTCTTTCCACATAACCAGGTTACCAGCCAGGTCTCCAGCCAGCTCCATAGCTGGAGGCAGGTGAAAGGCAACCATACTTTGATGATTCTCTCCCTTTTTTCCTCCCTCTCAACCATTCTCTCTAAAAATAATGAATAAAATCTTAAAAAAAAAAAAAAAAAAGGCTTGGGTAGCAATACTTATTTCAGACAACATAGATTTTACAATGAAGGCCATAAAAAGGGACCATGAAGGACATTTCATAATACTTAAGGGAACAATCCATCAAGAAGAAATAATTCTGGTAAACATATATGCACCCAACATAGGAGCACCCAAATATATAAGGAAAATCTTGGTAGACTTCAAGGAGGATATAGACAGCAAGACACTAACAGTAGGGAATTTTAATACCCCATTATCAACAATGGACAGATCTTCCAAACAAACAAACAAAAAAATCACCAAGGATATTGTGGCATTGAACAACACTCAAGAGGAAATGGACCTAACTGATATATACAGAACCTTTCACCCCAAAGAAGCAAAATACACATTCTTTACAAATGCACATGGAATGTTTTCACAGATAGACTGACTACATGGTAGGTCACAAAACAAGCCTCCACAAATACAGGAAAATTGAAATAATACCAAGCTTCTCAGTTCAAAATGGCTTGAAACTAGAAACCAACCTCAAGGAAAAAAAAAAAACCAAAAACACTCTAACTCATGGAGACTGAATAATATGCTTTTAAGTAATGAATGGGTAAACAATGACATCAAAGATGAAATCAAGAAGTTTCTGGAAACAAATGACAATGAACACACAACAGCCCAAAACCTATGGGACACAGTGAAGGCAGTCCTCAGAGGGAAATTCATACCAATATGGGCCTAGCTAAAAAGGATAGAAGAAGCTTATACAAAACCTCCTAACCATAAAGCTGCAAGAACTAGAGGAACAACAACAAACAAAACCCAGAGCAAGTAAAAGAAGGAAATCATCAAGATCAAAGCAGAATAAAATAACTTAAAGACTCAAACTACAATTTGAAGAATCAATAAATCCAGGAGCTGGTACTTTGAAAAACTTAACAAAATTGGCAAGCCTTTCACCAGACTCATCAAGAAATAAGGAGAGAGGGCCCAAATAAACAGAATCAGAAACAACAAAGGATAAATCACAACTGATACTTCAGAAATACAAAAGATTGTAAGAAATTACTACAAACAACTATATGACAAGAAATATGACAACCTGGGTGGAATGGACAAATTTCTGGAAATGTATAATCTACAAAAACTAAATGCAGAAGAAGCAGAAAGCCTGAATAGACCAATAACAACTAGTGAAATTGAAGAAGTAATCAAAAATCTCCCAAAGCACAAAAGCCCCAGACCAGATGGCTACACAGGTGAATTCTACAAAACATTTAAAGAAGAACTAACTCCTATCCTTCTCAACCTATTTCAAAAAATCCAAGAAGAGGGAAGACTCCCAAAGTCTTTCTATGAGGCCAATATTATTCTAATCCCCAAATCAGGGCAAGACACAACTAAGAAAGAAAACTATAGGCCACTCTCTCTGATGAACATAGATGCTAAGATTCTCAATAAAACATTGGCCAACCAGATCCAGCAATACATTCAAAAGATCATATACCATGATCAAGTGGGTTCCATCCCAGGGATGCAAAGATGGTACATCATTTGCAAATCAATAACTGTAATACACCACATCAACAAAATGAAAGACAAAAACCATCTGATCATATCAACAGATGCTGAAAAGCATTTAATAAAGTACAGCAACCATTTGTGATAAAAACACTCATCAAAATGGGAATAGAGGGAGCATACCTCAACATCATAAAGGCCATATATGAGAAACCAGCAGCCAACATCATACTCAATGGGCAAAAACTTAAAGCTTTCCCCCTAAGATCAGTAACAAGACAAGGCTGTCCACTTTCTTCACTTCTGTTCAACATTGTTTTGGAAGTTCTAGCTGTAGCTATCAGAGAAGAAAAAGGAATCAAAGGTATCCAAATTGGGAAGGAGGAAGTCAAACTGTCATTATTTGCAGATGACATGATAGTGTACATAGAAAACCCTATAGACTCCACCAAAAATCTACTCAACCTAATAAGCAAATTTAGCAAAATAGCTGGATATGAATCCAATATTCAGAAATCAAAAGCATTTTTGTATACCAGTAATAAAACATCAGAGACAGAAGATAGAAAACAAAACAAAGCCCATTTACCATAGAAACAAGAAAAATGAAGTACTTAGGAATAAACTTAACCAAGAAGGTAAAAGACCTGTACTCAGAAAACTACAGAACATTGAAGAAAGATACAAATAAATGGAAGCATATACTAGGTTCATGGATGGGAATAATTAACATCATTAAAATGTCCATACTGCCCAAAGCAATCTATAGACTCAATGCAATCCCAATTAAAACACCAATGACATATTTCACAGAGATAGAAAAAATACTTCAAAAATTTATGTGGAGCCCTGGATGGTAGCACAGTGGTTAAGGCGCCGGCCTGCAAACCCAAAGTTCACAGGTTCGATTCCCCAGCCAGAGCACATAACAAGATTGCAAACCAGGTCTCCAATCAGGACTGTGGCTGGAGGCAGGTGAAAAGCAACCATACATTGATGTCTCTCTCCCTCTCTGCCTCTCTCCCTTCCCCTCTTTCTAAAAATAATGAAATAAAATCTTAAAAAAAAAAAATTTATGTGGAGCCAAAAATGCCCACAAATAGCCACAGCAATCTTGAGAAAGAAGAACAAAGTAGGAGGAATCACAATACCAGATATCAAACTATATTATAAGACTACTGTAATCAAAAGAGTCTGATACTGGCATAAGAATAGACATATAGATCAATGGAACAGAATAGAGAGCCCAGAAATAAACCTAAGACTCTACGGTCAATTAATATTCAACAAAGAGGGAAGGGACATAAAATGGAGTGAAAACCGTCTCTTCAACAAGTGGTGTTGGGAGACCTGGACAGCAACATGCAAAAAAATAAAACTAGACCACCCACTTACACCATTCACCAGAATAAACTCAAGATGGATAAAGGACTTAAACATAAGCAGTGCTGCCATAACAGTCCCGGAGAAAAATAGAGGCAGTAAAATTTTAGATATCCTAAGCAGAAATATGTTTACTGATACTTCTCCAAGGGCAAAGGAAATCAAAGAACAAATAAACGACTGGAACTATATCAAACTGAAAAGTTTCTGTTCAGCTAAAGAAAATATCAGCAAAATTCAAAGGGAACCAACTGTATGGGAAAACATAGTTGCCAGTGATATCTCAGACAAGGGTTTGATATCCAAAATATATAAAGAACTAATGCGACTCAACACCAGGGAGACAGACAGCCCAATTAAAAAATGGGCAAAGGACCTGAACAGACACCTCTCTGAGGAAGACATGCGAAGGGCCCAAAGGCATACAAAAGAATGCTCAACTTCACTAGCCATCAGAGAGATGCAAATTAAAACCACAATAAGATACCACCTCACCCCTGTCAGAATGACAATCATCAACAAATCAACAAACAACAAGTGTTGGCGAGGATGTGGGGCAAAGGGAACCCTGCTGTACCATTGGTGGCAATGCAGGCTGATGCTGCCACTATGGAAAACAATATGGAGTTTTCTCAAAAAACTAAAAATGGAACTGCTTTTTGGTCCAGCAATTCCATTACTTGGACTATACTCAAAGAATCCTGAAACACCAATTCATAAGAACCTATGTCCACCTATGTTCATAGTAGCATTATTTACAACTGCCTTTTGATTTAGCAATTCCACTACTGGAGTTTCAATAAAGAAGGAGCTGATAGTAGATGAAGAAAGAATAAGAAAGGAGTTATACTGCTTCCTGAACATTCAGTAGAACTAGTCATGAAGCATTTGCATGATGCCATTCACTATGGAAGGGATTCATTAACCGCATATATTAAACTGTGACTCATGGGACCTAGAACTTCTAAAGCCATGCAAAAAATAATTGCTAGGCGTGCTATGTGCTAGAAGAACAACCCCAAGATAGGTCCCCTTCAAAACAAAAAATGGAAACAAGATCAAGGACAGTGTCCACTTGAGGGCTGGCAAATAGACTTTATCCAAATGCCAAGGGTTCAAGGATGGAAATATTTGCTAGTCTTTGTTGATACCTTTTCAGGATGGGTAGAAGTGAATCCTACTAGAACTGAGAAATCCTCAGAGATAGTGAAAGCCTCACTAAAGGAAATAAGTCCTCACTTTGGCCTCCATGGCACAGCACACTGAAATTGTCAATGAAAGAAAGTGATTGTGTATGTTGACCCAACATCCTAACCTTTTTTTTAAGTTTTAAAAAATTTACTTTATTTTAAAATGTTTTCATTTCTTTTTTAAGAGAGGGGGAAGGGAGGGTGAAATGTGGAGAGAAACATCAATTTGTGGTTGTTTAACCTCATGTTATGGAGAACGTGTTCCTTTCAAATAAGATGAAAATGTTTGGATATATTTTGCAAAAAATATCATAAACGTCTCTGAATTTTGCCTTGCAGGAGGAACTTACGTTGAACACTTTCACTACATGTCTCATTGGTATTTGTACTCCCCTGGAAAGCTTTCAAAATTATACTTTATTTAAGCATATCAATAAAAATATAGCCTACCCCAATATTTAAAATTGGGAATCTGTGGTAACTTTAAAAGACAGGGAAATGTTTTCCCTAAAAGTCACTAATGTAGCCCCAGCTGGAGAGTGGGCACCTTTTGTCAAATGTGCTAAAAACTGTTTTGTGCTTTATCATCATTTGATGTTGCATACAATGTGCCCCCTTATGTGGATCTGCAATTAAATATATTCCTAATGATAAGATACATGCTCAACTACAAAATGAGTACTTCCATATTAAACTGATCTCATAGAAATACTAGAGTATAAACTAACAGTGGAGGAATATGGGGGACTCAAATATTGGAAAATTCTAGTTTCCGCTAATAGCTAATAAGCTTAGTAATCAATGCATGTAAAAAGCTCTTGTTTCAGGCCCTGGCTGATGGCATAGGTGCCCGCCTGCTGGTTCAATTCCCAGCCAGTCCACATAACCAGGTTACAAGCCAGGTCTTCAGCCAGGTCCATAGCTAGAGGCAGGTGAAAGGCAACCACACATTGATGTTTCTCTCCCTTTCTGCCTCTTTCTCTTCTCTTCTTTCTAAAAATAATAAACAAAAAATAAAATCTTTTAAAAAAGTGCTTAATTTTTTAAAAAAGCTCTTATTTCAGGGACTGAAGGTATGACCCACCCTGACTCCAGGAAACCATAAACAGTTCCACATTCGTGTCTCAGGAGGAATGTATGCAATCAAGACAGTAGGTTCTGAGCCATTGTACTCCAGGGTCAGATGACCACTGCCCAAGGCACAGATGAAAGAATGCTGCAGCTTTTATCTGATTAACTTTTTCCCTGAATTCCAAATACCTTACCTATACCTTTCTTCTACTTATAAGAAAGGTCCTTTTGTAATGGAATTTAAGATGGTCTATTAGGATACAAACCCACCGTCTTTTCAAATAATTGATGAGCTGAAGGAAGTGCCTATAAAGATGCAATCCTTGTCTCTGCTTATTGGGTCTGGTAGATGACAGGCGGCACGAACACTGGCTTTTCAGGTTTCAAAAGTTTATTCCACATAAGTTCCTCCTGCAAGGCAAAATTCAGAGATGTTTATGTTTAAGACATTTTTTTTTGCTAAATATATCCAAATATTTTCATCTCACTTGAAAGGAGCAAGTTCTCCATAACATGGGGTTAAACAAAAGTAATTAAAAAAATTTAAGTCATTGTTTTTGAAAGATGGCTTTCAGATCTTCTTGAGGGTCAGTAGTCCATTATTCCTTCAGTGCTTTCTTAACTCTGATAGGATGAACCCAAGGTCTTATTTCTATCAATCTCACCACAGAGTAAGGGTAGTGAGTATGTCCCAAGGTGCAGTCTACTTTTCTTTCAGTTGGCTTTCTGGATATCCTGTCTTCCAGGTCTTGAGTAGCACCTGGTCCCAGACTCCAAAAATTAGAGTGAACCTATAGGGGAGAGACCTCTAATACAAACAAGGTCATTAATTACAGCGAAGTTCTGACTTAAATGTTGTACATTTTCTTGATCTATGTACATATTTTCCACCCTAAATTATAGTCTGAAATGGTCACCTGTACACAATTTCATGAGGACTCAGTTGAGCCAAACTTGAAGGAGCCACCCTTATTCTGAGTAAAACAGCAGGTAAAGCTTGATCCCAATGGAGATTAGCTTGTTGGCACAGCTTGGCTGTATTTTTCTTCAAGATGTGATTCATTGTCTTTACCTTCCCAGAAGCCTGAGGTCTCCATACCATGTGGAGTCTCCACTATATTCCTAAAAATTTACTGACCTTCTGTGTAATTTCTGAAACAAAAGCAGGTCAATTATCACTCTGTGTGCTACCATAGAGGCCAAAGCGAGGACTTATTCCTTTAGTGAGGTTTTCACTATCTCTGAGGATTTCTCAGTTCTAGTAGGATTCACTTCTACCCATCCTGAAAAGGTATCAACAAAGACTAGCAAATATTTCCATCCTTGGACCCTTGGCATCTGGATAAAATCTATTTGCTAGTCCTCAAGTGGACACTGCCCTTGGTCTTGTTTCCATTTTTTGTTTTGAAGGGGACCTATCTTGGGGTTGTTCTTCTAGCACATAGCACACCTAGCAATTATTTTTTGCATGGCTTTAGAAATTCTAGGTCCTATGAGTCACAGTTTAATATATGCGGTTAATGAATCCCTTCCATAGTGAATGGCCTTATGCAAATGTTTCATGACTAGCTCTACTGAATGTTCAGGAAGCAGTATAACTCCTTTCTTATTCTTTCTTCATCTACTATCAGCTCCTTCTTTATTGAAACTCCAACTCTCAACTTTCTCTAAGTCTGCAGTCCAATATTCAGGGTCAAATTGTGACAAGTCTAGAGTCAGTACAAATGGCATTATGAATGTTCATTTAGCAGCCTCTTTTGCTGCTCTTTTAGCTAGGTGGTTTCCTCTAGCTACGTCAGTGTCTTCTTTCTAATGCCTGGGGCAGTGCATAAATGCCGTTTGTAAAGGTATCTGAATAGCTTCTAATAATTGAAAATTTTCTGCTGCATGCTTAATCTCCTTTTTATTGGAGGTTAATGATTTTTTTCTTCCAGATAGAACCATGTGATTGCAAACTAAGGAAAGCTTACTTTGAGTCAACATACACAACAACTTTCTTTCATGTGACAATTCCAGTCCCCTCATTGATGCAATCAGTTCAGCTTTCCAGGCAGAGTTTCCCAATGGCATGGCCTTGGCCTCTTCTACTCCTTCAAGAGTCACAACTGTATACCCAGCCTTCTCTTTTCTTCATCCATATAACCGATTCCATCTGCATAGGGTCCAGTCTGCCTCTTCCAGATGATGGTCCTATAAATCAGTTCTGCTAGAATAAACTTCACCAATTATCTCAGCAAAGTCATGTATTAGCACAGCCAAGTCAGACTCCAGGAGAAGAGAGTCAGGATTTAACTTACTTGCAGTTTTCAGGGATACATTAGGGTTGTCAAGAAGAATGGCTTGGTACCTGCTCATTCTTCCAGTAGTGGGCCACAAATTTCCCTTTTGCTCCAGCAGGCTCAACACTTGATGGGGTGCATAAATGGTGATAGGCTGTTCCAAGGAAGATTTTCAGCTTTTTGTACAAGCTTGCAGGTAGTTGGCACAGCTCTCAAGCAGGCTGGTCACCCTTGCACAGTATGATCTAGTTTTCTTGACAAGTAAGTGATGGGCTGTGAAATATCCCTAAGCATTTGACTGAGAACTCCTAAGGCAATGCCCTGCCTTTTATGAAGGTGTAAGAGAGAGGGCTTCAGTGGGTACCAGAGCTGCTGTATAAGCTAGGTACACCTTGAGGGACTCAAAAGCCTAGGTGCACTCCTTCATTAATTCTAAAGGGATATATTCTACTCCTTTAGGAGTTTTTACAGTTTAACATATCTGATGTAGGAAACAGTGTGTGCCTAGTAACATCCAGCAGGCTGGATTTCTAGCCCTACTCCCGCTGGAAGTTTTCACAAAACCATATTGCTCTGCCTTAGCAGGGGCTTCTCCTCTACCGAATTTGGTGCCCTAATGGGATGGGTTTGGGATAACAAGACCAGTTTAGGCTCACTTCCCCCAGTTCCCTCAGCCAATTCAGGAGGAAAGTCCCCCAGGGCTGAAGGGACAGTGGGAACCCTGACCTTGCTCACAGTGGCCATAATAGCTAGATCTTCCTGGTCCTCTCCTCTGAGCTCCTATTATGTGTCACAGGCAAATTCCCTTTTCTCTATACTCATCAATTTCCCTCTAATCCTGAATCTTTATTATGTAAATCCATGAAAGCTTCTATGTGAGGAATTTCATTTACTTCCTTTATATTTGACAAAATAACTGTAATTACAGTATAATACAGCAATTTAAAGATCCATTCAATAGCCAGAACTCTCCTAAGTCTAGGTTACATAATACATAAGCCAAATAATACTACAATAAAAAACATTTTCCTTTTAGTTATAGGTTTATAAGCATAGGTCAACTAATCAACCAAAATTTGCCCCAAAGGGCTGCTTCCTGGATGGAGGCTTTTCCTCTCTATTCTACGGGACAGAGCTGTGTAATATCACAAAAACCAGAAGTCGTCTTTTGACCAGACGGAGCTCTGTAAACCAGATGGTACCTTACGGCACCTAAATTAAACCAGAGGACACTTTTTTACCTAAGGATATCAGTTGTGACCTGGTATTATAACCTGAACTAGAAAGCACAATGATTAAATCAAAATCAATCAAAAGAGAAGACAACAGGAGGTGCTGAGAGTCAGAGGAGAGTCCCCAACTGAAATCACTTGGCAGATGCTAGGGAATCTCGAAATCTGAACCATTGGGTCATGCAGCCCAGGTGGCCAATGGGACTCACCACCAAATAATTAGACTACCAGAGAGTCCCAAAGCCTGTCCCAGTGCAGAGTCACCAAAAGATGAGACCAGAAAAGTCAGTGTTCATGTTGCCTATCACCTACAGACCCAAAAAGGAGAGACATGTGTTACCAGAGAAACCCTGGTTCTTCTCACCAATGCAGTAAAGAATTATGGATCATAGAGCCTGTTAGCATGCATGCAAAGTTTATTAATGAATGGGAGAGCAAAAACATGGCCAGGGTGGCAAGTGTGCCCTAGTGTGGCCAGAGGCCAATGATGCCAAGAGAGAGAGAGCAAGACCTTTGTTTTGAGGACTTGAATAGTTGGGATGAGAAAGAGGAAGTTACTTATTGAAAGGGTGGAGCAAGCCTTTCAGGACTTGGGGGCATGGATACCTAAAGGTATTGATGGGCTTTTTCCTTTAGGCACTATGGGCCTTTAGGGCATTGGGATGCCTTTCTGGCTTTGAGAAGTAAAGGTTTTTCTTCTCAGATAGTGGAAACAATACATAGAATTCCAAGGATTTTCTCATCCCTAGCTAACAGTGTTTCTTGTGATACTGAAACACCTGGCAATATTAATAGACCAGGCCCAAGACCGGTGGGTTAGCAGGTGAGACATGTCTTCCTCTGCTTCTAGCCTCCTGTAACACAGGGACTAAATCTTCACGGATGCTTTATTCAGATTGCGAGTGATCTGAGAAGATGGCAGGTTTGTACCCTAATAGACCATCTTAAATTTCATTATAGACCCTTTTTATAAGAAGAAAGTATTGGTAAAGGGTTTGGAATTCAGGGAAAAGTTAATCAAATAAAAGCTGCAACATTCTTTCCTCTGTGTCCTGCGTGATGGTCTTTGTGTTCTGGGTGGTGGTCATCTCACCCTGAAGTATAATTGCTCAGATACCATCTTTTTTTTTTTTTTAATTTTATTGTTGTTGTATTCCACCCATCCCCTTTTTGCTCCCCTCTGTCCCCCTCCCCACCCACCCATTCCCCCCCAAAGTCAATCCCACCTGTTGTCCATGTCCATGGTTCCTTTATACTAGGTTCTTGTCTAAGCTGCTCCCCTTCCTTGCCTCTGCCTCCCCCCTCCCCCCAACCCCTTTCCCCCTGACCACTGAAGGCCTATTCACTGTATTCATATATTTGGTTCTGTTTTGCTTGTTATTAGTTTTGTTCATTATTGTCCCATAATGGGTGAGATCATATGATATTTGTCCTTCACTGACTGGCTCAACATCAGGGAGACAGACAGCCCAATTAAAAAATGGGCAAAGGACCTGAACAGACAACTCACTGAGGAAGATATACAAAGGGCTCAGATACCATCTTGATTGCTTGCAGTCCTACTAAGGCACAAAGGTGGAACTACTTATGGTTTCCTGGAGTCCAGGTAGGTTATACCTTCAGTTCCTGAGACAATAGCTTTTCATACACAGTACATTGATTACTAAGCTTATTAGCTATTACCTGAAACTTAAATTTTCCAATCTTTGAGTCCTCCATCACTTTCACTACATGTTTTATAGGTGCTTTTACTTACCTGAAAAGCCTTTAAAATTATACTTTGAGCCCTGGCTGGTAGCACAGTGGATAAGGTGCCAGCTTGCAAACCCAAAGGTTGCTGGTTCAATTCCCAGCCAGGGCACATAATCAGGTTGCAAGCCAGGTCTCCAGCCAGGTCTGTAGCTGGAGGCAGGTGAAAGGCAACCATACATTGATGGAAAAAAAAAAAAAAAAAGAGAGGGAGAGAGAAAAAAAATAATAAATAAATAAATAAATAAAATTATATTTTGTTTAAGCATATCAATAATAATCTGCTCTGATACTTATAATTGGGGATCTGTGGTAATTCTAAAGGACAGGGAAATGTTTTCCTTAAAAGTCATTGATATTGGCCCTGGCTGGTGGCATAGTGGATAAGGTGCTGGCCTGCAAACCCTAAGGTCACTGTTTCAATTCCCCAGCCAGGGCACATAACCAGGTTGCAAGCCAGGTCTCCAGCCGGGTCTGTAGCTGGAGGCAGGTGAAAGGCAACCATACATTGATTTTTCTCTGCCTCTCTCCATTCCCCCTCTCTAAAAATAATCAATAAAATCTTAAAAAAAAAGAAAAAAAAGCTCTGGCTGGTGGCACAGTGGATAAGGCGCCAGCCTGTGAACCCAAAGGTCGCTGGTTCGATTCCCAGCCAAGGCAATATAACTAGGTTGCAAGCCAGGTCTCCAGCCAAGTCTGTAGCTGGAAACAGGTGAAAGGCAACCATACCTTGATGTTTCTCTCCCTTCCCCTCTCTCTGAAAAATAATAAATAAAATCTTAAAAAAAAAAAAAAGTCACTGATGTAGCTCCAGATGGAGAGTGTGCAACTTTTTTTAACTACTAAAAGTTGTTTTGTGTTTGATCAAAGTTTGTTGTTGCATACAATGTGCCCCCTTATGTGGATCTGCAATTAAAATATTCCTGATGCTAAGATATGTGCTCAACAACAAAATGAGTACTTTCCTATTAGACTGATCTCATAGAAAAAAGATAGTATAAATTAACAGTGGGGAAATGGTGGGGGAATCAATTGTTGAAAAAGTTTAGTTCTAGGTAATAGCTAATAACCCTAGCAATCAATTTATATAAAAAGCTATTGCTTCACTCTGGATGGTGTGGCTCAGTGGATTCAGTGCTGGCCTGCAAACCAAGGGGTTGCTGGTTTGACTCCTAATCAGGATACATGCTTGGGTGGTGGGCCAGGTCCCAGTTGGGGATACATGAGAGGCAACTACACATTTATGTTTCTCTCTCTCCCTCCCCTTTTCCATAAAAATAAATAAATAAAAGATTAAAACTTGTTTTAAAAAGTTATTATTTCAGGGGCTGACAATATGACCCATCTTGACTCCAGGAGACCAAAAGTAGTTCTACCTTTGTGTCTCAGGAGGCTGCAAGCAGTCAAGATCATACCTGAGCCATTGTACTCCAGGGTGAGACAACCACCGCCCAGGGTGCAAAGGCCACCACCCTGGCATAGACAGAAGAATGCTGCAGCTTTTATCCGATTAACTTTTCTCTTGAATTTCAAAACCTTTATTTACACTTTTCTTCTCCTTATAAAAAGGGTCCATTTATAATGGAATTTAAGATGGTCTGTCTATTAGGGTACAAAAATGCCATCTTCTCAGATCTGCAAACAGTGCCTAGCCTAAAGCTCACTGAGACCAGCAGTTGCTTGCTTGATAGGAATTAACAAGTTATGAAGCATGAGCCAAGACCAGTCCTTCATATGAAAAAACTTGGGTGGGCTCATAAATTGGGTGGGGCAGAGTTTATGAGGATCTCAAAGGCAGGTAAAACTGTATAAGGAAAGTTGATGGAGTTTCAGATATGGCACCAGCTGGCCAGCTCTGTTGGGGGAGGGTTTAGAAAAGAGACAATGGCCTCTGCTGGCCTTGATGCAGACACTTCAGTTTTTCCCTGTATTACCAGTGTTGCCTTTCAAGGTGCTACCCTGGTGCTAGAGCTCAGAAGAAGTGAGTCTGAGTAGGTGAGTCCATGTCTGGGTTCCTTTCTTTAAAAAATTTTTTTTTAATTTATTTTTAGAAAGAGGGGAAGGGGAGGGAGAAAGAGAGGAAGAGAAACACCATTGTGTAGTTGCCGCTCTGTGATTCTAACTAGGAACTTGGCCACAACCCAGATATGTGCCCTGACTGGTGATAAAACTGGCAACCCCCTGGTTTGTAGGCAAGAGCTCAATCCTCTGAGCCACACCAGCCAGTGCTGTGTGTGAGCTCTTTAAGAGGAACTACTTAGGGCTCCAGTAGTTCTCCCTTCTACCCCCCACAACCCCAACTCAATCCCCCTTGGCTTTTGCAGCCAGAAGTTGTGGGAATTTATCTTCTTGGCACTGGAATCCTGGGCTGGGTGTCTATTATGGGTCTGGGACTCCTTGCTCCTGAGCTATCCCTCCTGAATTTTTATCTATCACGAGTGGGTGTGGGACCACCTCATTTTGTGTCTGTGTTCCTCCTACCCATCTCAATGGATATGGTTTCTTTAATTCCATAGTTGTCAGACTTCTATTCAACTTAATTTCTGATGGTTCTAATAGATGGTTGTTCTATATTTTAGTTGTAATTTTGATGTGGTTGTGCAAAGAGGTGAGCCATGTCTGCCTACACCACCATCCTCCTCAAAGGGCTTTGAACTAAAAATTTTAAAATATTGTGCAAGATCTTTGTGGATTTGATTAGAAAATATTTTATGGGAAGACATTAAAGAAGACACTAATCAATGGAAATTTTACCTTATTGATAATTAGAAGACTCTGAGTGAAAAAGAAGTTAAAATTAATCTGTAAATTTAATGCAACTCTTAAAAATACTTGAAAAAAGATATTTTTGTTGAATGTGATAAGCTTGTTTTAAAGTGTATATGAAAGAACAACCAAACATTTCTGAATAACAACAAGGTATGGAACTCATTCTAGCAGATATCAATAATGATCAAATTAGTGTGCCATTGGTACATAGCTGAACCACCAGCATGAAACAGAGAGCCAAGAATCAGACCCACACATGTGTGGACATTTGATTTATTAAAAATGGCATGCAGAGTAGTAGGGAAAGATGTACTACTCAACCATGTGGATGTGGAACTGGAACTCTTGGTTATCCATTGGGTTGAGGGGAAGAAATTGAATAATGCACACACATATCAATTTCTGGTGGATTTAACATTTAAATGTGTGTGTGTATACCAAAAGAAAAACAAAAAAAGAGAAAGAAACAAAGAAAGAACATAGATAATGTAGAAGAATATCTTTATGAGCACAGGAAACAGGAGAATTTCTTCTATTTTTAAAAAGATTTTATTCATTATTTTTAGAGATGGGGGAAGGGAGGGAGGAAGAAAGGGAGAGAAACATCAGTGTATGGTTGCCTTTCACATGCCTCCAGCTGGGGACCTGGCTGGAGACCTGGCCTGCAACCTGGGCGTGTGCCCTGACTGGGAATTGAACTGGGGACACTTGGGTTCACAGCAGGAGAATTTCTTAAAACAAACCACAAACAATTGAAAAGTATGACTATAGAAAAATTAAAAATGACTATCAAAAGACACAGTGAAGGGAATAAGCTCAGTAGCAAACTGAGAGAACTTTTTGCAGCAATTCATCTTACAAATGGCTAGAATCCAAGATATATAAGGAACTCTTATAAATGAATAAGGAAAAGACAAACTCAATATAAAAATAGCAAAGAAACATAAAGAAGCATTTTCCAGAAGAGAAAGCACAAATGGCTCATCAACATGTTAAAGTATGCTCAATCTCCTTAGTAAACAGGAAAATGCAAGTTAAAACAACAAAGAAATACTATTTTATGTTTATCACATTGGCAAAATTTTAAAGTTTGACAATACTAAGTGTTAATGAGGATATAAAGCAATGAGACTTTTCACACATTGCTAATGAACATGTAGATTGGTCAGACACTTTGGAAAAGAATTTAACTTCATCTAGCAAAACTGGACATACATATACATATTCAGTGAGCCAAAATTCCACTTCAAGTTTTGTGATCTAGAAAAAGCCTTGAACTTTTGCACCAAGATCCACAAATAAGAATATTCATAATAACATCATTCCTCACACTCAAATTAAAAAAAAATTAAGATGTCAATACAACCCAAATGCCCATCAATAACTAACTGGATTAATATATTATGGTAATAAATCCATACAATGAAAATACATGGCCCACAGCCACACATATCAACAAAGGTAATCTTAGGACCTGAACAGACAACTCACTGAGGAAGATATACAAAGGGCCCAGAGGCATATGAAAGAATGCTCAACATCACTAGTCATCAGAGAGATGCAAATTAAAAACCACAATAAGATACCACCTCACACCTGTCAGAATGGCAATCATCAGCAAATCAACAAACAAGTATTGGCAAGGATGTGGGGCAAAGGGAACCCTCATACACTGTTGGTGGGAATGTAGGCTGGTGCAGCCACTGTAGAAAACAGTATGGGGTTTCCTTAAAAAACTAAAAATGGAACTGCCTTTTGATCCAGCAATTCCACTACTTGGACTATACCCAAAAAATCCTGATACACCAATTCATAAGAACCTATGTACACTTGTGTTTATAGCAGCACTATTTATAATAGCCAAGTGCTGGAAACAGCCTAAGTGCCCATCAGTGGATGATTGGATCAAAAAACTTTGGTACATTTACACAATGGAATACTACACAGCAGAAAGAAAGAAGGAACTTATACCCTTTGCAACAACATGGATGGAACTGGAGAGTATTATGCTTAGTGAAAT